>JASANB010008013.1:0-140660 GCA_030248155.1 Sabatieria punctata
AGCCACTACTATAGATAGAGCAATACCTAAGAGAAACCGTGCAACGGCAGCAACCGGTGAGCGCGATGCGATTAGGGATGCAACCGAAGTTCGGTATTATTCGGTATGAACCGAATAATTCGGTTACTAGTACTATTCGAATTCGGTATTCGAATTCGGTATTTTTCAAACCGAATAATACCGAATAATACCGAATATTGGAAAACCGTTGAAATTGCACTGTTTTGCTTAAATTTGTGCAGAAATCACCGAGATATCTCTTCTTTTACATCTCTCTGTTCATTTACTATGCTAAAATTTTGGCAAACAATTACTATTCATACAAAAAGTCAACGAACTTCAAGGTCAAGGTTTAACTTACATAATAATAATCAACAACATTTCGGCCTTTTCAGTTCCCAGTAGACTACGCTATCAGCTTTCCACTTATTAACCTAAGCGTTTGTTTTATCTACCAAATACAACATATAAAATCCCATCTACATTGTATCTTTTCAAACGACTCATCCAATCTAAGTTGTATGCCTAAGCTGCCAGCTCCGGTGCTTACAGTAGTACTGGATGGATGCTCCCTTCCTCCAACTTTCTGTATGCGTTTGTGAAATAGCTTCCTGTTATCGGCCACATTCCAGATAATTGAGAAGGCCCTTTCGCCCAACCCGCAGTCAAACCCAACTTTTAGCTACGGTTTTAGGCTTAGGCTTAGGCTTAGCTTCAGGCTTTGGCTCAGGCTTAGGGGGCAAGTGTTTTTATGAAATCTCCGCCATGTGGTGGCTAATAGGAGGATATCTATATACGCGGAAGTGTCTTTGTGCTGTGACTTCACATGATTAATCAGCACACTTGTGGCCTAACTAGCGCCTATTGAAATTGTTTGTTCGCAAATTTTGTACTCGTTCTTTACCGTCAGCAGAACGACCAAATAGGGCTTGTTTTAGTTATAGGCATGGCTAAATCTATAGCATTCAAACAATACGTCACTCTTATACAGCTTTTTAGCATAAAAAAGTTTAGCGGAAAGCAAGAAATAGTAGTTAGACAGTATATTTTTGCCATCGCGCTGCGAATCATCAATATTCGGTATTATTCGGTATAATTCGGTATTATTCGGTTCCGAAAATCCGCTTCGGTATTCGGTATTCGGTATTTTTGTATTCGGTTGCATCCCTAGATGCGATGCTCTGACATCCAACCTCGCGTCTGGCGGTGGCCGTACCGGGGCGCGGGGATAGTGCACCCCAACCTACATTTAGCAGGTCATCCGCCGAAGTTGGTAGGGCCCGACCGGATATCCGGATCCGGATCCGGATCCGGCCGGATATGGCCACATCCGGATCCGGTACCGGATCCGGATATTACCTCCCGGATATGCCGGATATCAGTCACAGATGAGAAAACGTGATTTTTTACGTATTTGAACATAAATATTGAGAAAATGAGCGGGATCTGGCTGTAGTTGTTGCTACACCGTTAAAAGTTTCGTTTTTTTCTGTTTTCTGATGCCAAAATCTTACAACTGACGGATGTTGGTGGCAAATAGTTGCTGAATTTGATCATGATACGAGGTTTTCCAGAAGGTTAGAGGCAAAATGTGTA
The DNA here is from genome assembly GCA_030248155.1 of Sabatieria punctata. Lineage (NCBI taxonomy): Eukaryota > Metazoa > Nematoda > Chromadorea > Araeolaimida > Comesomatidae > Sabatieria > Sabatieria punctata. Next base: position 1,597 of record JASANB010008013.1, read on the forward strand.
AAATTTGAGTCACGCAAGTGTACCCACACATCTTTTAGTCCAAAATTGATCAAGATTTTGGCTCAAATTCACCAAAAATTAGTAAAATAGTAGTAAAATTTCTATTTTACTATTGACCCCCTTTGGTAATTTAATTTAATTTTTACTTTACTATTGGCTCATAATTTTACTTTTTACTATTATTTTAGTTTATACCGCGTTTTTTTTCGTTTTTTTCCGAAAAAAAAACCGGTTTTTTTCATAGGGGCTCGGAAAAAAACTAAAATGCGGAAAAATACTCAAGCAAGTTTTTAAAGGAAATAGACACAATAACTGGTTAAATTCGCTTCAAATGCTTTGAATTTACGTTAATAGAAGCCCTACAAGCAGTTCCATTACATAACTTAGGTAGCTGTTTTTGGCAAAAAATACCGGTACCATTTTCAGGGAACTTTTATTATTGTATTTTCGTTGTTTTAAAATCAAATTACTACTCTAAAAGAAGAAATTAGTGCATTTTGTAATGAAACTCACGCTATTTCGTTGAATTCTGCAATAAAAAGCAATATAACTTGCGTTGTTTGAACTACAATTATTAGATGTTGTTTTGAATCAACTGTTATAGAACAAAGAAATGTATATATGTGGTTTATTGCATTCTAAAAAAATTTTTAGTTGATCAATGATATCCGGCATATCCGGATCCGGATCCGGCCGGATATGGGTATATCCGGATCCGGATCCGGATCCGGTAGAAATTTGTATCCGGTCGGGCCCTAGAAGTTGGGCGGGGCGCTGGCCGGGGGGAGGGGGGCTGGGCCCAAATTTTGGGAGAGGGTTGGGCACTAAAACGCTCAAAAATCGAAAAAATCGCAATTTTTCAGCTAAAAATCGCCAAAAATCGCTAATTTGGGCTGAAACTACCCTAGGTACCGGTACCATATATGGTGTCGGTACCATAAACGGCGTTAAGTGCCTGACTGTATAAACCTAAGCTAACTGATAAAGCACTATCAGAGAACAAATCGTTTGAGTAGAGTAAAGGTGAAAAAAGCTAGGTGATACTTATTGTCTATGTACAGTACGTAAGTTACTGTTGTTATCTTCCTCACTGTTTGTTACATAGAATACTTTAGACGTTTTTGCAATGGACAAACGCGATCTAGTTAAGTGCGTAGCAGGGCGTACTACCCACACAAAACGGCGTAGGCATCTAAAAATTACGCAAATCCAAATCGTGGTTTGCCCGGCCCACCAAGCCGGTTTTCCCCCTCTCACGTACGAACTGACATCATTTTACGATTTTGCACGTTCGTCTGTTTACACAAAACCAATTAACCAATCAACAACAACAAGCAAACAAATTGCTATAGCTTTATCTGCGGAAGTTAAGCATGCGTGCCCTCTAAGGCAACTTACAAAGTCAACAGGCAATCTGGGCTGTTCAGAACTGCTGATAAAATTCGCAGCGGTGAACTAAACTAACTTCAGGCGCCGAGCGACCTTCGCTGCCTGTTGTTGCGCGCGATACGATCAAGAACAGAAAAAAACCGGCGTCCGCCCCCTCCAAATCTGCTTTAAATATCAGACGGCGAAGACAAGTCTCAGATCTGTAACCGCGATGAACCGACTCTTACTGTTCGGACTTTTGTTGGCTCTGCTGGCCCTCTCTCTAGTTGAATGCAGGCCGGGCAGAGGAGGAGGAAAAGGAAGAGGAAGAGGCAAGAAGGAGAAGGAGACTGCCCCAGCTCAGACCGGCACTGGCGAAAAAGGCGAACCAGAACCTGAACCCAGCATCGACGAACCGTCCGGCAAAGTTGGCAAAGGCAAGGGCAAGAAAGGAGGCGCTAAAAGCAAGAGAGAAGAGCTGATGGAGTTGAGAGGCAAGTTGAAAAACAAGAAGAAGGGTAAAGGGCCGAGCAAGAAAGACCGACCGAAAGGATTTTTAAGGAGTCCTCGTCCTAATAAATTGAAGAAGGAAGAGAAGGACAAATTGAAGGTGAATTAGTGAGGTTGAAAGTTTTCCAACTAATCCAGAAATACCATTTAGGCCGGCTGTGGCAAAAGGAAGGGCGGCTGCCGCGGCCAACCAGAGAAAGCGAAGAAACGCAAACAAAAGAACAAAGACAGAATCCTCAAAGCCAAACTGAGACGCCTGAAAGGCAAGGCCAACACAACTGCAGCGCGACAACAGGAAGCTCAGAAGGTTGAGCGCCAAATTCAAAAGACCTTCGCCGCCAAGAAGGCCGTGATGGCTGCCCAGGGAATAACGGAAGCAGACGGAATCGAACCCTACGATGACGGAATCTGGCAAGAAGACATCATCTTAACCGAGGAGCAGGCTGAAAAAATCGCCGAACTGGCGTCACGCAACGAAACCAGCGATGAACCCCCGGCCCTGCCAGGAGCCCCCAAACGGAAGAAACGCTATGCCCTTCATATGGAGGAAAACCTGGGAGCCAAATGGGACGTGTTGCCAATTCCCTACGTGCTGGATGAATATTTTAGTAAGTGGACAGTAACTGAAAAATGAGAACTAGACATATAACTATTGTTTTGTAGCCGAGGACCAGAAAAAGGTGATTAGAACAGCGTTGGACGAATTCAAACAGAAAACGTGTGTCAGCTTCACCGAATTGGCAGAAGTTCCCGAAAAGGATGCACACATCTTCTTCATCAGCGACGACTACGGAGAAGTGTAAGTTAAATTTGCAAAAACGTGCAAAATGTTCTAAAAATGTACAAAGTCTGTGTTTTCAGCTGCACCACTGGCAGTATTGGACGTACCGGCAGCCAAAATGAGATCTTCGTCACATTTATACCAGAATGTGAAGAGGTAATGAACTGAGTTAATCAAGAGAAAACGAAACCTTGTCCGTTTTTAGCAAATGCACGGCAGTATTTTGCACGAGACAATGCACGCATTGGGTGTTGACCACCAACATATCAGATACGATCGGAACGCTAAACTGTTGATCTACCACGATCGATTGGACCCACAACTGAGCCCGCTGTACATGGAAGGGGACAGCGATGCCTACACCAGCTACGGCATGCCTTACGACTACTTTTCCGTTATGCATTTCAGCGCTTATGTAAGCGGTCGATTGGCTAGAACCTTTTCTTACTGCTCTCAACTTTTCAGACCGGCAGTACCGACCCTACCAAGCCAACCATGGAGGCAGTGGACGAACCATCTTCCTTCTTCACCGAAGTAATGGGACAGCGCAAAGGCCTCAGTGACAAAGATTCCGAGCTGATCAGAAAGATGTACTGTTCACCAGGTATAGTACATACATATTTTTCTATTTTGCACATTTTTTCAAACTTTTCCCAATTCAGACTGCGAAGACGTGCAGGTCTGGTGCGGCTGGTGGTCTACAGTGGGGTATTGCGAGAAGCACACGATGACGATGATCGAGTACTGTCCCAAATCTTGTCATTTCTGCCCGAACCAAGCCAATTTGGACGCGCTTAATAAAGTTGCAGCCAAGGAAGCACCGGCCGATGAAGGCACATTCTTATTTTTAAAGAAATAGTCTTCTTGTGATCTCTGTCAGACTTTTTGACAAAATTACATAGTCAGAAAAAGTGTAATGTTGATTGTATTGTTTGTTTATTGCATTTGATTGAGAGAGTGCAAAGCCATAAAAGATTTATTTGAATAGCAACTGCAACGTTTGGTACGAAAGATGGAAAATACCAGAGTTACAAATATACATAAGTCTCTGCGTAGCTAACGACTCATTAGATTCAGTTGGGCATCTATGAATTGACATTAGGCAGCATGTCTGCTTGCGTATCAGAGTTTCAAGCTAGGATAACCTCATCAAAAACGGTACTCCATAAGGAGCCAAACCGCGAATACGCGATGTCAAGGCGATGGGAAGTAGTAGACACAAAGCCCAACCCAGGCCGTCGAAAGTAGATAAATGGGGACCAAAAACCTTAGCTGTCTTGCACACACCGACAGCAAAAGGGGAGGGTTGTTGTTAAGGAGGCTGCCGCCCCTTGTGTCTCTTCCTGCTCTATAGCAGTTGGCTACTACTAGTCCGAAAGGACAAAAAGTTACAACAACAAGAACAACAACGCGATTTTGTGAATTCGCACCTCAAAAAAATCAATGACGACCAATCTGCAACCAAATTCGCTGGCGTGTGAAACAAAGTGGCGTATAATTCGATTTTTGAGAATTTCAAATCAATTCGAAATTTGACGAATTTGCAGATGGCAAAATGCTAAGGCATAGAACAACGCGATATTGCGATATTGATCTTGAGAAAAAGGCGAATCGTGTGAGTTTCGCACGGCCAAAAACTTTTGCGATTTTGCGTCTATTCGCATGAGTCATCGCGAATTTCAGGCGATACAGAAGTTCCTGCGAATTTAATGGTCGTTGCGAAGGAGATAAACTATAAGAAACTGTAGCAAAATATAAAAAAGTTACAAAATTGTTAAACTGTGCATTGGTCTAGCTAGATTTAGAGCTCGCGTTAAGGTTAACGACTAATTTGAAAGAAAATAAAAAATCTGCAAAAAATATGAAAAATGTGGGTGCTGAATTTGGACTCTTAGCTTAGGTCGGCAGTTCATACTCCGCAAGACAGTTAGAACTGTTCTGAAGCGTAAGCGGTTTTAGCCGGCCATTTATTGCCAAGAACCAAAACGCACGTTCATCGGAATAAACAAGAACGTGACCTGCAAAGACTGTTTGTTTTTCGAACCTGTAACTTGCACTTGACAACAGATCAGATAAGAAATCGCTCTGCGTCGCAACCCAAAACAAGCGTTTTTGCACACTTCTGGTTTCCGCCTACGTGTGCCGCAATCTGCGTATAAATCGCCGTCTCACAAATTTTCGACAACCACCGCACAGCCTTCACTTTTCGAAAATGCGATTCTTATTTACCATCAGTCTGTTTCTTCTGCTGCTAATTATTGCCGTTAGCGCGCCCCCGCCCCCCAACAAGGGAAAGGACAAGAAGGACGTGGCTGCGAAGAAAAAGGAACAATCCGGCAAAGAAGCGGAGAGCGCGCCCGCCGGTGCGAAAGGAAAACCGGCTGCTAAGAAGAAAAGTAGAATCGCTGAGCTGAAAGAGAAGTTGAAAAACAAAGGCAAAGGAAAAGGAAAGGGCGGCAAGCTAAATGAAGTACCGCCTGGTTGGGACAAACCGAAGAAGCGAAAGCAACTGCCTGATGAAGATAAACAAAAGATAAAGGTGAGTACTGCACATCCAAAACGCAGCGCGCCAAATTCAAGATACCAAATATCATGATTGAATTTCGGGCAAAAACGCCATATTTTTAGTGGACTGCAGTACATGAACAGAGATTTTTTCTGTAATCTTACAGCTAAAGATGGCTAATTGGTTAAAAATCGTGTTTACTGTTTTCAGAACTCGTGCGCACACAAGAAAAATGGGTGCAAGGGTCAATCTAAGAAAACGAAAGAGCACAAAATGAAGAATAAAGAACGTATGGTTGAGGCCCGTTTGCGCAGACTGGGCAAAAACTCGACGGAAGATAAAGCCAAAGTGGAACAAGAAGTAGAAAGGCAACTCGAGAAAATTTTTGAAGCCAAAAAAGCTGTCCAGGAAGCTATGGGAGTATCTGTCAACGAAGTAAGATTTTTTCAAAGCCTTTTGTGATAGTGGAGCTTTGCGAAAACTCAACTCCTGGTTTTTTATCAATTTTGCAAACAATAAAGAATAAACTTTTTATAGGTAGAGCCTGAGGATGACGGACTTTGGCAAGAAGATATGGTCTTAACAGTTGAACAAGCTGAAAGAATTGTAGAAATGGCAAAAGAGAACGTCTCTTCCGATTCACCTCCTGAATTACCTCAGCTGGGCGACTCACCCAAAGTGAGGAGGAAGCGATTTTCTTTCTTTCTCGAAAAGAACATCACAAAGAAATGGGAGAACAGCACCATTCCAATCGTGCTTGATGATTATTTTTGTAAGTTCTCCTTTGGAAAGTTTGCTTTCGAATTTCGTTTGGTTTATTGCAGTTGCCACTGAGAAAGCAGCCATTTTGGACGCGCTGACCGACATAGAGAGAAAGAGCTGCATTCGGTTTTCGCTTCAGAAAGAAGTGCCCGACATCCCTCACATTCTCTATCTCAAGGATCAATCACTATTTCGGTAAAAATCTAACCTCTCTCTGCTACTCTGTCCCCGGCCCGGACCTGAGACCGTATGCAAGCGGTAGCTTTAATAAAATCAACATGACACTGCAAAAGCTGTGAAAAAGAACTTTTTGACAGTGAAGTACCATTTTGGCGGTTGGAAACATGAACTGGGTTGAGTTTTCCTTGTAATATAGTTGCGGACAACAGCTTCCTAGTAGGGCCCGACCGGATACAAATTTCTACCGGATCCGGATCCGGATCCGGATATGCCCATATCCGGCCGGATCCGGATCCGGATATGCCGGATATCATTGATCAACTTAAAATTTTTTACAATGCAATAAACCACATACAAGGTGTCTCAAAAAATGATCACATTTCTTTTTTACTGCCATTTCCGCAAATTTTGACCAAATAGGCCGAAATTTGGACTATAGGTGCCAAAATTCGGGGAATTTTATGTGTTAAAGTTTGGTGCACTAGGCTTGACTAATTCACGAGAAATTTAAAAAAAGTGAAAGTTGGTAATTTCAATAGCGAAAGCCAGTCACCGAAAAAACGTTATATTACACTATCGCCTAAACTCTAACGATAGCGTTGGAGTTCATGCGTAAATTTTTTACACACGAATTACCCTGAACTTCTGCGTTTGGGGCCGTCCATAAACGACGTCGTTCCTAAATCCCGATTTTTCGGACCCTCCCTCCCCCAAAATCGCCTTGCGTCGTTTCTGGGGCCCCTCCCCCTAAGGCGACGTCGTTTTTGGTTTACCCCCTTCCGATAAAAGTGCAGTACATGCAGTACTGTCATTTTTTCTTGCTGCCATACTGTACAATGAATTGAATAGATCCCTTCAACCACTCTGGGAATATATGTAGAATTTTGTTCAAATTTTCTCGCCCTGATTGGGCCGTGGCTCAACCAGAGATCTAAGAATTTAATACTTCCTTTTGCAAAATCCTGAGCAAGCCAATAAGTAAGGGGAAGACAAATAGGGACAGATTGTACAGGTAAAAAGGGTTTACGAGAAGCCTTACTCTAAGTGGCAAAGATAAACCACCAGTGATGTACAATGTATGTGCAAAGCGATTCCGCACTTTGGTGATATTTTGAGAGTGGGTTTTTAGTATTTTGTGCAGTTAAATAGCGAAAAATATCCTAAAATCACTGGAACTAATCTAATTTTATGTTCAAATACGTAAAAAATCACGTTTTCTCATCTGTGACTGATATCCGGCATATCCGGCAGGTAATATCCGGATCCGGTACCGGATCCGGATATGGCCATATCCGGCCGGATCCGGATCCGGATCCGGATATCCGGTCGGGCCCTACTTCCTAGGCAGACACCTAAAAACGTCGACGTTTCCGACACCAGCCCCCACCCCCCTGCGACGTTTTCCGATCTTCAACCGACCACCCCTACTACTGTTGGCAAGTCCGACTTGAACCTGGACTTATTAATAGGTTTTTAACCTGAAATCTGTGGACTTGAACCTGAACCTGAACCTATTTTATTTCAGCCGGACTTGAACCTGTTTCGTTTTACTGGACTCACTCAATAGGTTTAAAATTTGAGTGAAAATTTAGGCAAAATTTGTCAAATTTTCGGTTGGATTGCACAACATTTTCATGATTTCTTGTTTTTACACCGATTTTTCAAACTGAATATGCTAGAAAACGAAACTACTGCCCCATAAAATGTGGTTTTCGTCTTTCATTACTAGTAGACAGGCTTAAATAGCTCAGAAAAAGTTGCGATCAGTGCAAAATTTCAACAATTCTTGAAATTATCAGTGGACTTGAACCTGAACCTATTGTCCAGGTTTTTTAGATGATGGACTTGAACCTGGACTTGAACCTGAAATTTCGATGTTGGACTTGACTTGAACCTGAACTTATTTTTTTAACCCCGGACTTTCCAACACTAACCCCTACCCCCCTCTCTGAACGTCGTAGTTTATGGACGACCTCTAAGTGCTAGTTAGTGTACGCTACGCGGGTACCCAATGCAGCACTCTTCGGTACATGTACATACGTACGTACGCTTAGTACTAAGTTTGATTTTAGTTGTGGCTCCTCTCTGATGGGTCGTGTTGGTGACCAAAACCTGTTATGGCTGACGTTTGCGGGAAATTGTTCAAAGGCAGGTAGTTGAAGAGGTGAGACCGTTTGTTATTCAGTTTGTTTAGGTAATTCGAGGCACAGTTATTCACGAAACCATGCACGCACTAGGAGTCGACCACCACCACATCAGATACGACCGCAATTCCAGGCTGACCATAGATTATGCCAACCTCGAGCCGCAAATGATGACTCTGTATCAAGAGGGTGACGCCGACAGCTTTACTAGTTACGGCATCCCTTACGACTACTTCTCAATCATGCACTACGATGCTTATGTAAGTTGACAAATCCACAATACCATCATGCATGTAATGGCGGCCTACCTAATTTTTTGTTCTTTCTGCAGTTTCCCACAGTGAATTATACGTAGCTAAAATCATACATGTACTAGGGCGTTTGAGGGTTACTTTCTCCACCCAGCTAGAAAGGCCAAACACCCCTCAGCCTCGCCCAAAAAACAGTTTAGGGACCAAATGACCAAAAAATACAAGTACTACACTTGCGGCTCCAGTACTAAAAAACTTAGCTCAGAAATCACTAATCTGTTGAAAAGGCCAAAAATCCATTGCTGATATTTAAGAGAAATCGGTGTTTTTCGAAGCGATTTTTAGCCTTCTTACTGGAAATAACATGCTAAAAACGCACTTCCAGGCGTTTTGGAGATCTTTTATATTTTGGACCTCCTCTGAGCGAAACCTCCTGGCGGAAAACCCCCTAGCCCAGGTCGGCCCGGACCTGGTACATGTACGTATGGATAAAATTGTCAGTAAGTAAACTATTTTTAGCAGTATGCAGCAGCAGCCAAAGTTGATCTTTCTGAATGATTTGTTGCCGAAAAATCGTCTTCCTGAAACCATAGCCTATTGCATGCATGAATAATGCTATTATACTTTGTTCTACATCCGGTACATCTAAGGCAGGAGCTACAAATGGTAGTAAACCGGTGATGACTGCTGTCCAAGAGCCCAGTGAATTTTTCACTCAAGCAATGGGCCAACGGTTGGGCCTCAGCGACAACGATGCCAACATGCTGCGCAAGATGTACTGTATGCCAGGTAACTGCCCATTACTATCTACTTTGCATAAGCATCAAATCCAGGTTGCCAAGATACCAGAGTCCACTGTGGTTGGTGGTCCACAATTGGTTACTGCGGTCAACACCCGGACAATATGTTGGAATACTGTCCAAAGTCTTGCGGCTTCTGTCCGGAAGCCCAGATCCTGGAAGCGCTGGAGAAAGCCAGTGCAAAGGAAAGCTCAGAGCCAGCGTTCACCTTTTTCTGAATATATTTATCCGCATAAATTGGTTGCGAAAGTCTTCTGTAAGCTTCGATTCGATTCAGACTCGATTCAAGCTCGCACGCCATACTGATCAGCTCAGAGCGCTGCAGTCTCAGACTGCTCCAGTTCTCTGCAGCCAAATCGGTGCGCAATTGCTTGACTATAGCATCAATTTGATCAAGCAAAGTGCTCAGTTGACCCCTTGCAGCATACTCTTTTGAGCTGAGGAAGTAAGCATCAGCATTTTCACACTGCGTGTGCTCGCTTACAAGCTCAAAGCCAAACAAGCAAACTGCCACCAGAAGCACACCACCAGCACAAATAAAAATGCCAAACAGCTCGACGATTGTCAGGGGCTTGCCCATCTGATTGTTGCTCTGTAGCAGAACTTTGCACTTGTTAGATGGGCTAAATCTGAACTTTCCCACTATGTAGCGGGTGCGGGTTTGCATTCGTACCAGAACTTGGTCAAACTTCTTAAGCCAGTGTGAATCCTTGCGGAAAACAAAGCCCATCCGTTTGTGGGGAAAGGTTGCATCAACAAAACCCTGTAGGTCACAATGACCACCCACATACAGGTGAGCCTCACAGTCTGAAGTGATTAGAGCGTACTGGTCTTCCATTAAAAGCTGATGGATTTGAGTGAAGTTGTCTTCCACTATCACCAAGTTCTGACCAGCTGCCCTGTTCAGTTGCATGAAGAACGGGTCAGATCCAGGGTACATTACACTGTGATAATGGGAACTATCCTTGCCATTGATAATCATAGTCAATTCTCTGTTCTCAATCATTGTAACCAATTCAGCCACATTTTTGAAGAGCATTCGCGAAGTGTCTTGCATCAGAGCTATCAACAGACGGCCCCGGTATACCCCGGAGAAGATAATAAACATCATTCCCAGTACAAAAGAGAAATAATCGACCTTCAGCAGCCGTTTTGACTTTGTTATGAAGATGAATAGCCTCAGACCTCCGTATGATAGCACCAGAGCTATCCAGAGGTCCAGAGAAAAGGCCGAAAAGGGCAGAAACATACTTCCGCTTAGACTGAATCGCTTCATCTTGCTAACTATAGCTGGTTTGCAGTAAGCAGCAGGGAAAGAAAAGGTGAAATACTGCTGGCGCACCGAATTTTGAATCCAGAGAAGAGAACTGGTATCCACTGAACCGTTTAGGATCAATGAAAAAATCTCGTTGATTGTCTCGTTCCAGAACTGTTCCGGTTGCGGTTTGTAGGGCACGAATTGGGTCTCAACGCGAAGAAATCTGAGAATCATGAACAAGATTTCTAATTCCATGCTCCAGCGAGCATTTTTGCAGCTTCGTAAAACGTTGCTTTGTGATTTGAAGTCACAGAAACGTTTCACAGTTTCAAAGGAGTCCAATGGAATTCCTATGCGAAGCATGGCAGACTGGTTTGAGTAGTTAGTCATTGCAATAATTGGTTCCTCACGAAATATCATCTTCTTGTAACTCATTGTTTACATTGGGTTGTTAGACAGCCAAGTGGAGGTAACTCTAGCCTGCTATCAATACTACGACCTAACGATTTTACCAATGCACTGCTAATGACATAAAACAAACAAATACAGTATGACGTTCACACTGGGTTCGCTTAACCTTTTGCAAATGACGGGGTTTTGAACTTATCGCAAAGTTTCTGACTTTCCGATTCGTTCGGTCCGACTTCTGGATAAGTTGTTTTCAGATTGTTTTGGTTCAGTAAACTGATAAACTGAAAGTTATTTTTGGAATAATTTCCACTGCAAGCATCATCTGAACATATAAAACAACAAATTTTGAGTTTGCAACTGGTTGAGAACGCGTTTCCGAGCGGGTCTAAAATAGCTTTCCGATAGGTCTGAAACAGCTTTCCGATGTGTTCACCATCATTTTTTTGCTTTCCGATAGGTTGGCCAACTACGCCATATGGCGTTGGTCATTTACAAAGGGTTAAATCGAGAACACTGATAGGTTCCAAAATCTCGAATAGGCGATCTAGAAAGGGATATCAGACCAGAAACTCATTGGAACAGATCTTCAGCAGTCTATCGTATTCACCTGCCACCGCCTTCAGATCGAGTCTAATCGTCTCTGGGGGTCCACTGTGAGATCGAGTCTTTTTCCTCTCCGATTGGAACCGTCTGATATTCCTTACAGAGTTCAGATCGAGCGTAGCCGCCCTTGGTCGCTTCAGCTGTAGTGCACACATGGCCGAGTGCTTTCTGGAGGCCTGCATTTGACTGGCCATCACTGAACCTGAGTGGATGCCCAGCCTGTTGGCGTTTTGGATCACGAACGAATGGTAGGCCTCTCGGCGATGAACTCTAACAAACAGCAGCTTCACGGTGAGACGATAGCGGCTGGAGAACTTGAGGTAGATCATCCAGGTAGAAGCCGAATTCAGCACAACCAGCAGGTTGCTTAGGTCGTTGAGGGCTGAGCCAAACCCGGTCACCACCACGTCTGGGTAGTACTGGTTGACCAAAGTGAGAGCCAGCGACAGAAAGTAGCATATGATGAACACTAAATCATGCACTTCCTTCAAGAACCTATTTAGGCAGGCATTTAACGTCGTTTATGGTACTGGCACCACAAATGCTGCCGGTATGTACGCTAGTGGTGCCATATATAAGGTGCCCCACGTTCGCGAAGTGCAGTGGTCACAGTTGTTAAAAATATTTCATGAAGGCCAAAAATTTTTTAAATTAAAACTTTTTAAATTACCGATACAGGCACCAGTACCAAGGTAGGGTTAGCATCTATACCAGTGCCATGTATGGTACCACCACAGTGGCCGAACGTGCGGTACCATATATGGTGCCACTAGCCTGGGTATCGGTACCAATTGGTACCACCACAGTTCTCAACCTCGGGGATAACATATGTTACCGGTACCACATAAAGTGCCAGTACCATAAACGGCGTTTGTGCAGTTGTGTGTTGCTAACTGAAACTTACTCAGTACAACAAACAAGAGCATGGCAGCAGTCTTGTGGTTGCTGCTGTCGGCGGCAGCCATCTGCACTCGATTTCGTCTCGATTTGGCCATCTCCCTCACCACCAGAAGCGTGAGAGAGATGATGATGACCAGTGGCAGCAGGTAGACCGTGAGCAGCTTTGCTACGATCACCTTCCACAGCACGTAATGGTGGTTTTTGCGTAACAGCAACGTCGGTTGGTAGGTTGAGCCATCCAGCTGGAATTCCCAGAAGCCAGGCAGATTGTAAGCTACGGCTGCTAGAGCCACCAGCACATTCAGCAGTACTGCTTTCTTGCTGAAATAGCCTGCTTATGAACGGAAATCAACGAAATTTCACACAAATATAGTATCAAGGGAAACTTTTCTGTCTGTCAATTTTCAGCTATGTCCATTGCTTAAAAGGTCTGTTTCACTTAGAAATTCTGTGCGATTTCTAAGATTTTGAAGTGTTATTGTGGCCAAATGAATTGCAAAAGACCAGTGACCTCAGCAAAAGTGATGCTAACTAACATTACCTCTGCATGTACGTACTAGGGGCTTACCCCATAGCTAGAAAGGCAATACCCTGACAATCTTGACCCCCAAGACCCTATTCACCCCAGTACTACAAACTTGGTAAGAAAACATTAATTTTTAGCTAAAACCGGTACCTTTTACGGTACGAGAGTCAGACACTTAACGCCGTTTATGGTACCGACACCATATACTGTATGGTACCGGTACCTAGGCTAGTGGTACCACACATGGTACCCCCACGTTCGGGGACTGCGGTGGTACCATAGATGGTGCGAAATCTGAACAGAGTCATATCATATATAGGGGCCTATGGGGGTCTAGAGGACCCTAGACCCCTCCCCGAACGTGGGCGTACCATATACAGTATGGTGCCACTAGCCTAGGTACCGGTACCATATCCCTTTAACGCTTACTGGGATGAAATTTCATCCCATGACGTCCCTGACGATGATAAAAGAGCAGAAAGTTCCTGCGAACATCCTGCGAGCATCCTGGCTGTCATCCTATTTTTTCCGGCTCACATGTTGTCGGATGTCGGCCGAAATTTCGAGGACTTCCGCGCGGCTGACGTACATCCCCGTCCTCCTCCGCGCAGATCCTTCGGACTTGGGCCGTGAGGATGTGTGCGGCGCACGTACATCCCCGCATTTTTTTTCGGCCCAGTTCCTTTTTTATCAACAAAAAAAGGTAAGCGTTAAGGGGATATATGGTGTCGGTACCATAAACGGCGTTAAATGCCTGACTGTAGGGGGAAAGAGCGTTTAAAAGATTACCAACTGAAGTACTGGTTGACCATGAACGGCTTGCACACAACTGCCCATCTTTCCACGGTCACCATGACCAGATACCAGACGGACGCCCACTGGAAGGTCCGGGCCAGAGGGTACAGATACACAGCTGAGAAGAAACTGATCCTCTGGAACATCGACTCCCCTTTGAAGAGAGCGGCCAGCGGCCCCGATCCAAACACAGGAATTGCCAGAAGGAGCAGGAGAAAATCGGCACAGCTGAGCCCAATCAACAGCACATTGATCGAGACATGTCGAAAGTGCGACTGCGAAAACACCACTATAGACAAAAGATTGCCCACGATGCCGACAAGGCAGAGTATAACCGACACTCCGCAGCAAAATAGAGCAAAATAGGGCAGACAACAGGAGAGGACCATGACTTAGAAGTGAAAGCGCAGAGGTTCCAAATATGGAATGGTTGATTAATAAGGAGGCAGAGGGCTGACGGGTGTAATCAAGAGCGGTAACCCCCTGCCGGCTAAGCTTCGGCTTTAATTGAGAGGTAGGCACGGCAAGTAATGTAAACAACAATCGAATCAAGCCGCAGAAGTGCGCAAAATAAGCGGAAATTGCACGTTTGAGCTTTATTTCCAACAAACTTCGTTCGCTGAAATATATCACACATACATTGTATGTAACGTAATAACCGAAACCAAATTACAGATAAAATGCAGGTGTATTTAGAATGCGAAAACAAATAGTTTTATAGAGTAGGCGAATAAAAAGGTTGGTTTGTGCTTTTGCAGAAGTAAGAACTAATTTCTAAAGATTGTTTCAATTTTTCGTCGGACTGTACTTTTTCAACAATGACTTTGAATAAAGCTATAGATATATGTACATTTTTAAAATTACCTTAAGCCACCCGAATTTAACAGTCAGCGATTTCTCAACGTTGTATCACTGAAACTTGAATACCATATCTGCCGAGAGATCGCTGACCGTTGCACGCGACAATCTACAATTCCGTCTCAAGCGTTTCCACTCTCTGCAGCCTCTCCTTCTCCGCTTCTTTCGTCCGCTGCCAGGTGTCTCTTGCCGATGCCACCAAAAGCAGAGGCGTCGAGCTCTTCTCAATCACATTCGGGTCGCTGTCCAAGGACCTGTGTCTTTTCGGAACTTGCAGATTAGTCTTATTGGCGTTGTTAGTGCTTGTATGGCGTCGGGAGCGTTCAGTGGCTATGTTGGTGGTCTCGTCCCAGGCGCTGTCCCTCCTGCTATTGACCGGCTCGCTGGGTCGCAGACACTGCAATTGTCTCAGCAACTCCTCTCTGAAGCTGCCGTTCATCAGGTACAGAATGGGAGTCAGGGAGACAGCTACTGAGGCGAGGATGTTGGCCAGGATCAGGAAGGTAAGGTTGGTGCTGAATGGACTGAAGAAGTGGACAATGGCTACCACATAGAGAGGGGACCAGAAGAGAACCAAGGTCACTACAATGGACACCAGGGTCAGCACGGCCATACGCTTCTTGGCTCTTGCGCGCTGTTGTCTTTCTTTGGACCGTGAGCCCACAAGCGGCTGCGTCCAGAGAAAAATGACCAGGTGGGCGTAGCAAGGAACCAGCACAAACAGAGGCAACAAATACTGGCCAACCGTGGCAGCGTACTCAAGCGGCTTGCGACACTCCTTGCACGAGATGATGCATCTTTTGCCAATATCGAACTGCTGTTCCTTGACCTTGAAGAAGACGAAGTAGGGCGCGGCCATGCCAAAGGAGATGAGCCAAACGATGATGGTCAAAGCAGTGGCGGCCTTGGTGTCAAGCCGTTTGGTCTTGCGGAAGACCGCGAGCCACCGATCAAAAGCAACCAACGCCATCATGTAGAATGACGCGGTAGCTGTGATGTGTGCAGCCGAAGAACAGGTCTTGCAGAGGAACTCACCTGAAAACTTGGTAACTTGTACTGACCATACAATGTGATGGGGGACCGGAGACCTATGATCAGGTCTTGCGGCCCATTTCGCAACCTTGTTTGTATGCCGAGTATACTGTATCGCCCTTCTTTCATTACCCAGTCACCAGCTTATAGCGTGCTTGGATCAGAATGCATCGTCCAGTTCGCCCCAGGTCATACATGCATACATACTCATACATGCAGTTGGGGAAAAGGGGGATTTCCCCCAGGCCCGATTTTTTGGGAAAATTCCCAACAGCCGGATTCTAGGCGGGGGGTTTTGAAACCCTATTTTGGGTTTCTAAACCCGTAAACAGGGTTCCAGAAGCCCTGATTAGGCTTCCAGAACGCAAATTAGGGGTTTCTGAACCCTAAACAGGGTTCTGCAACCCTAATTTGGGCTTCTGAAACCCTAATTGGGGGCTTCTAAGGCTCGAAATATGGTTACAGAATCCTAAATTGGGTTTCTGAAACCATAATTGGGGTTTCTGAGGCCGAAAACAGGGTTCCGAATCCTAATTTGGGTTTCTGAAGCCTTAAATAGGGTTCCAGAACCCTAGTTTGGATCACTGAAACTGTAATTAGGGTTTCTGAAGCCATAAATAGGGTTCCGGAACCCTAATTTGGGACTCTGAAACTCTGATTAGGATTTCTGAAGCCCTAAATAGGGTTCCTGAACCCTAATTTGGGACTCTGAAACTCTAATTAGGGTTTCTGAAGCTCCAAATAGGGTTCCCTTAAATAGGGTAAATTCCGTTTCTGGAGGCCCAAATAGGGTTGAAAAATCGAGACCCAAAACAGGGTTTCGAAACCCTAATCAGGGTTTCAAAGGCTGTAAATAGGGTTTCAGAAGCCCTAAATAGGGCTCCTTTGCCAGTGAATGTGTATACACATACACATTCTGAAAAACCAATACCAAACAAACAGTATGGTGCACTAGAAGTGATCAGTCAGGCTCAAACCAGGGGCTCATCGAATCGGGGCAACAGTTGGGCCGCTCTCAAATAGACTCATACATGTAGCTGGGTTTTCGACTGGGGAGAATTTTTCAGATCCAAAATAGGGTTTCAGGGCTATGCCCAAATAAGGTTTCAGCGATCTTTTTTGGTGTCGAAAAGAGGGTTTCGGCAAACTTTTTTTGAGTTCAAAACATGGTTTTGAATCAAGTGGATGAAGGTGCACGCACGCGCGCCCAGCCGTGCGTCTTGTCTAGGAGAAAAATCTGCAGAGAACTACTGACCGAGCGTCCATTCAGTTCTGGTGATGTAGCGACTGATGAAGAGCGGGGGATGGAGCAAAGTGAAGATGAGGTTGGCGATGGCCAGGTTGCTGACCAACAAGTTGGTGACAGTGTGCAATTTCTCACTGCGCCAGATGACCAGACAGAACAGGACATTGTCCACCAGACCCAGCCCAGTCAACAGTCCATAGATGCAGACGCAAAGCACCCGGAACCAGACGTGTTCAGCCAGCGGCAGCGGCACAGGCTTTGTGTCGTTGTTAATCCACCAGGATCGGTCCATCAGAGGTGTTGTGTTAAAAGACTTGCCCAAGCTCGGTAGCAGCAGTTTGGCTATGTCTGCTTGAAGACCATCCATCTAGAATTGTATGTCTGATCTGATGTATACTACACACTCCTGCACTTCTGACTGAACATAGACTATTCATACAGGTTGGTTGGATGGATGTATTGCTGAATGGAAGAGGGTTAGGATTGGGACCTAGTAGGTACACAGTATCTACACAGTCCACCAGACATGGACTCTGTTTAATTTATGAATTACCACACTAAGAACTCTTTTCTAAAATATCCTGCACAAAACAACTTTAATAGACTGTAAAACAACCCATTAGTATATCGAAAAAATCAACAGATTCTAGCCAAATACATATCTTGAACTTTTTGGCGTACTTGTGGCGTACCGACAGAGGATGGTTCTGCTGAGCAACCAGGATGACAAAATTTTGAAAAATTGGCTTTCTAAAGTGCATTATAAACGTATTCTGAGCGTAAGCTTGACAGAAATGAACAGTTTTTTAGCAGGTTGAAGAGTCGATAATAAATCGCGATATTTTGCATCAATATTTTCGATATTTTTTGTGCAGCAAAGAAGGAAAAAGGCTAAATTCTCTGCAACAGTAAAAAATGTTATTGCCTCAAAGAGATAATCCCTCAATCCCTCTAAAATCTGAATTTCTGGTTATAAATCCTACGAAAAAGTTGATTTTGCGATTTTTTGGTTGTTTAAAAGATACGTACCTGCTACCGTGGTATTTCTAAGATTTCAACCCGTACCAATTCTCAATCCAAATCTAAGTATATCCGCAGCAACAGTTTTGTATTTACAGGCCTTTTTGCTGTGTAAAATCTATTAAATTACTGAATCTAAAATACCCAAGTATTGGAAAAATAATCGGTATATATGGTAACGCTATTTCTAACAATACCTATGAATCGGTAGATATTATTCGGTAGATTCAAAACTGTCCACTTTTCGGTATCGGTACAGTATACAATAATATGTCAAACAACTCGTGACTATTTAGTTTGGGTAGAGAAGTCGGAAAGCAAAGCAAAGCAAGCTTAATAGAGATACGTACTTTCAAACAGACATAGCTAGGAGCGAGGCTTGGTAGCCCACGCATTAATCATATTTCTGACCGATTCAATCTTCTAAATTGTTAATGGAAAAGGGCTATTTACTAAGCGGTTTGCAGGTGTTACTCACACCCCCGTACAGCGCAACCCAACTAATCACAACGTCCTGCGTAGTCTACTGTAACTGCTATGTAATTAGTGAAACGCAGACAGACTAATTATACTTAGTAGGAGAATACAACATATGACTGAGAAAGAAGAGAGTAAACAAACAAGAATCACCAAGAAGATGGATTCTTCCATATACGTACATATATAAGTTTGCTTGCTTTTGCAACTGCACTCACTGAAAGCCATACATGTAGCTGGGTTTTCCGCTGAGGGGGCAATTTTTCTGATCTGAAATGGGGGTTTCAGCGACCTTTTTTGGTGTCCAAAAGTGTGTTTCTGTGACCTTTTCTGGGCTCAAAATATGGTTTTGAGGATTAAAAATCAGGTAAAAATCCTGTCTGAAGTGCGAAAATGCCGTTTTAAAACCCTTTTTTTCTTTAAAACAGACAAAAAACTTTATTTTATCCGATTAAAATAGAGCTCAAATCCATTTCTAAACCCTATTTAGAGACTTTCAAACCCTAATTACGGTTCCAGAGCAGAACACTCTTTAGGGCCTCTCAAACGCTAATTTTTGATTTCAGGAACTCAAATTTGGGTCTGGAACCCTGTTTAGAGCTTCGAAAACCCAAATTAGGGTTGCCGAACCCATACATGTAACAGGTCATCTGCCGAAGGAGGAGGGGTCTGGGGCTGACCAGGGGGGGGTCCGAGCCCAAATTCTAGGGACAAAAATCGCAATTTTTCGGCTAAAAATCGTCAAAAATCGCAAATTGGGTTCAAATACAGCTAAAAAGTGCTGTTTTAGAGGCGATTTTGGCAATGTTTGTGTCTGAAATGGTCAAAAAATTGCAAAATTTGCCAAAAAAAAATTACTTGCCAGAAAAATCGGAGGGGTTGAGAAAAATCGTCTTGGGGGCTTTCCATCCGGGGGGCCTGGGGCCGGATTAATAGACATAGAACTAGCACGTGCTACCCCTAGCACAAGCTAGGTAGAACGATCGAGAGACCCTAGCACGTGCTAACTGGTATTAATAAAAAACGTAGCACGTGCTACCTAGCACAATCTACCTAGCACGTGCTAGCGATTTGCCTAGACTGATCGAGAGCAGTCTAACCGACCCCTAGACTCAACTTTCTTGGGCTTTTTTCCATCCTTGCACCACTTGCTAGTGGCTGAATCTTTATCTCAGCTTGCGCAAAACGTGACGGCAACATGTAAATCTACTGCATACATGTGCATGGTCGGTGGCTCAGGGAGGGACGGCCAGGTCTCCGTGCGTAGTTGCCTGGATATAGGTGCAAATTTTCGGTGGGAAATTCAAATTTTGGCGGGAAATTTGAATTTTCACCCAAAATTTTGGTGGGAAATTTGAATTTTGTCCAAAAATTTTTGCTAAAAATACGAAATTTTCGGTTAAAATGCAAAAATTTGCGGTAAAAATCAAATTTTCGACAAAAAATTACCGAAAAACCACTTTTCTGATAGAAACATTGCCAAAAAATCGAAATTTTCCAGGAAAATTTGAAAA
Organism: Sabatieria punctata; assembly: GCA_030248155.1. Taxonomy (NCBI): domain Eukaryota; kingdom Metazoa; phylum Nematoda; class Chromadorea; order Araeolaimida; family Comesomatidae; genus Sabatieria; species Sabatieria punctata. The sequence goes on from JASANB010008013.1 coordinate 21,539, forward strand.
AATCTCGGGTTTGGTGCGTAGTTGCCTGGAGGAAGGGTGCGTAGTTGCGTAGTTGCCAAAATTGATTTCTGTGGCTTAAAAACGCATCTGGAGGCTTTTTAGCAGCCTCTAGCAACGTTTGGTAGATTTTCATTTTCGTCCCCCCCTGTCCCCCCCCTGGGCACCCCCCATGCACATGTATGATCTACTGTGAAGAAAAAATTAACTCCGTCAGATTCGGCAGGATCGATAAACTACCAGCTTCTTCAAAGTGGAGATGGTGTGCTTTTTAATTGATGGGATAACAAAACAGTGGACAAAATCTGTCGATAGTTAGTTTCTACAGCACTACTAACTTTCGTTTTCTATCCAGTCCATTGACAGATATGAATCAGAAGTATCTATACTGTACGTACAGTACAATGTACGTATGTACAGAATAATTGGCTTGAATTGGTGCTGGTACACCCCTATTCCATCGGGAAGGCATAAAGAAAATACTAGCGATAAATGCCAAAGCCTGTAAAGCAGACATGTGCAAAGGGGGCTGAGGGCGGGGGTTGAACCCCCGGACGCCGACCTACCTCCTCAGCCGGCCGCTACCCCTCAGGAATTTTTGGAAGAATTTTGTATAGAAAATTATGATAAAAATATGCCTGGATCAGCATATCTGCACATTGAATGACTAATTTTCGGTTTCAAAATGGAGGTCCAAAAAGTTCCAGAACCTAAAACTAGCCCAAGAGTTTTACGAAAAACCCAGTAGGTTTTGGTGTAAACATCATGGTCAAACTTCAAGTGGTAAAGAAAGAGTCGCTTTCCAATTCGAGGGTTAAAATGGCTCTTCCACTGTCTTTTCTGCCGGTTTTTCTGATAATTTTCAGAAGCAAATGCAAAGAAATCTAAGTCAGTCTAGCTAGCATGTGCTACATAGAACGTGCTAGATCTAGCACTTTCTATTAATAAGGGTTAGAACGTGCTACCTAGATCAGTCTAGATCTAGAACGTGCTACCCACCTAGCACGTGCTATGTTCTATGTCTATTTATCCGGCCCCTGGCCTATCCCCGGTCCAACTGTTACATGTATGGCTGATCCCTATTTAAGGGTTACTGAACCCTATTCAGGGTTCAAGAAACCCGTCAGAATCCGGCTTTCCCGAAAATCGGGCCTGGGGCTAAGCCCGCAAAACCCCTAACTACGTGTATGAGTCAGACACTTAATGTCATACATACAAATGTATATGGTACGTACTGATGGCATACCAGGGGATTTGGGGTGTTATCCCCTATCTATATCTAGAAAGGCCAAACCCCTCACCCCATCCCGAGACAGTTTACGGACCCCCCCCCGAGCCAAAAATAAATTTACTAGCAGCGGCTCCAGTACTATAAACTGGCTCAGAAATCACTAATTTTTAGCTTAAAATTCGCTTGAAAATCCTTTGGAGATCGAATTGGGTGTTTTTAAAAGCCTTTTTTCATCGTTTTTGCATTGTTTTAGCTCTAAAATGCTATTTGGCAGCTTAAAATAGCGATTTTTAGCGTCCTTACTGAAAAATGTGCTAAAAACAGATTTTTAGGCGTTTTGGAGCTTCTTGAAATTGTGGACCCCCTTTGAGCGAAACCCCCTCGACCCCGTAGCTGACGAAAAACTTCCCTACGCCTTCCCCCCCCCCACACGCCGGCCCGGACCTGTTACATATGTACGTATAAGACTGATATCATTTATGGAGTTATTAAATGCACGACTGCTATAATTCATGGTCTCTCAAAAAATTGAGTAAAACAAGAAGAAAGGTTACAAATTTTCCCTACTAAACCTGGAAAAGGTAGTCCTCAGCTGAACAAGACGGTTCTTCAAAATGAGTGTATAAAACTTTAGATAGTTTGTACATTTTGAAGATTCTCTCAGTTTTAGAGGCAGGGACAGATTTTTTTGGAAATTTTTTGCAAAATTAGACCGGCAGCAGAGGAAAACGTCAGTAAACTTTTACTTGAAGAAAGTGGTTGTGCAATTTTTTCAGATGCAGTTTTCTCTTTCAAACAAGTCTTGCTGATAGTATAAGCTCTAAGTTTCAGACCATACTTTCAAAACGCATTTTTGTCTTTCAAGCAATTGTTTCTGACAGTAAACTCTTTAAGTAGTTGTTTAAAAATCAGTTTTGTCTTTCAGACAATTCTGTCAGACAGTAAACTCTTCAAGTATTCCTTTAAAAGCAGTTTTCTGTTTTGCTATTCTTTCAAAAAGCAGCTTTCAGTTGCAAATCACTGTAAATTGATGTCAGTTTTCGGGGCCACAGACCCAGCAGGACTTGGAATTTTCGGGCCAAATTTTCGCAATAGGTACCCAGTTATCTTGTTAATAAATCCTGAAAATCTGAGCCAAAGAAATGAGAAAAAGCCAAAGCTCATAGAGAAATGACTGAGAACCAACCGTTCGAGTAAACTCTCCTTCCTGCTGGAGTGTCTTAAAGGCTGCAGCTTACAACGAGCGAGCCGAACCGCGCCGAGAGCACACGCTTTATGATACATTTGCATCCTACACGCTTTAACGAAAAGCTAATCTTATACCGGCAGCCTTGGCTGCCGGTAAAAATCACATACTATCACGTCCTGAAAGCATGAATCACCTAGTAAATGAAGGCAGCGCAAATTTGACTGAGTTCGTTCGGATGAAATAGACGTAATTTTGATCATTAACGGCCTTCCAAATCTAAATTTAGTCCAATTAATCGGCGCCGCAAACCGAAGAGAACAGCGACTGAGAGTGAGGGAAAGAAGCGCAGATGTAGCTTAACAAGCAAGCTAATGGATTTTTTCCAGCTCTAATAAAGAACAGAACAGACCTACTAGGAATTTGGTTTATGCACTGGATTGTTGTGACAGGTTCATAGCAAGACTGGGGCTTTGGCTAATAACTGACGTTCAGTTAAAAACTGATCATAACAAGAACGCTAATGAACTGCCAATCTAAGGTCGGGCGGTCTCTGAAGGTTATTAGCTGCAATAAAGCATCGCGCCTTAGATTCTGACATCCATATCCATTTAATATGTTTATATGTGGTCAGAGTGTCAACAACTTTGATTAGCAGTTTTCTGACTAATTGCAGTGAAAACATATTGAATGTTGTTTTAGGACGTACAGATAGTCGTTGCACGAGGAACAAAAAGTGAGCGGAGCTAAAATAGCCGTAATAGTCCATTACAATTACAATTTTTCGACCCCCGCCCATTTTTTGCTCAATCACTGTTTGAGTGTATCGCACAGCGAGGATACTTTCTGCCTACGACACTGTGAATACTAACTTGCAGATTTTTAAAATATAACAAACTGAAAAAACAGCAAATCTTCTTCAATTGAAAACAATATTGTCATGACTCATGAGTAGCAGTAGTAGCACCCCTTTAGACGAAAAAAATAGATTGGTAAGGGGAAGAAATAAAACTTTTGCCTGCCTACGGTAGTCTCACGGGTAATACTGTTTCTGAGTACGTGTTTTGAAATTAAGCAGCTTACTAAATAGCTACTACAAAGAATGATCAGTTCAAGTTTATATTTCTAGTCAGTTTTGAGTAACTGCAGTGGCAAATGACTTGAAGCAAATTTATATTACATTAAACTTGTAGGTCATTTTAAGAAATTTGAAGTTAATTTGTTACAGTCAAAACTTAGTTTTGTTAATTCCTTTTAGTTTGACCGGAAACACAACTCACGGGCGGTGGTACCACTTTCTACTCCGATTTGATGGCCTGCCTCGCATCTATCTACATACATTGACTCGACAGTCAGGGTCTCGATTAAATTTCAGTTGCATGCTCTAAGGACTTGTCAGACATAAATTATCCAATACGATGGCCGCACTAATCACCTTAACACACACGCACTCTGAAACGTTTTTTACCACAGAACACACCCGTAGAACGGGCCCGGCCGGACAGCTGTACATACATAGCAAACATATTGCTACACTTTACTCTCTGCTTTTCATTTTGCAGTTCAAAAAATGTTAAAACTATGATTTCTAGATGTATATGATGGGGGCATGACACTCTCTCATTTTCGGCTTTTCGGCGAAGGCACCATAGGAAAAGTTTTTTTGGCCAAAATGATAAAAACATTTCGATTGTGTATGTACTGATCACTGACGCTACAGTGAACTAAATGAAAATATACATGTATGTATGAGAAGTGGCGTAGTGATGGTGCTGTTTTTCGTTAAAAAATAGAAAAAGTAAACTAAATATTTCAGGGCAGTTTTGAAATAAGGGTTTTGATTTGAACTAAATAGCACTGCATGCATTTCACTGTTTTTTCGTTGATTACCCTTCACTGCAGTTCGCCTATCATCCTATTTGTCCGTTTAGTCCGCCAACTGCAGCGAATGGTGCGAAAGAAATCGTGTGGCGTAGTGACACTGCTGTTTTTCGTTAAAAAAGTAAGTAGAAACAGATTTTCTGAGAAAACATTAATTGTAGGACAGTACTTCACTTAGCGAAAGTCTACCTGATCAACTTTAAGGACAAGATTGACCCTAACAGTTAGACTAACTTTATCCTGAGCCTATCCCCAACCTACGTAGGTTGAAGCATAGGAACTTGGCCTTAGTGCTGAATAGAAACCGTTTGAGCAGAACTGCGGTTAGAGCAGAGTTCAAACAACTGAACAAGAACAGCGAATACATATCAACTGGAGCCTAGAACAGAGGTAGGACGCTCTGCCAAATGTCAAAGAGAATAATTGTGATTAATGACTTGCCACAAAAGAAACTAGGTATTAATCAGTGAGCTGAATAGAAAAGAAGAATAGGAAAGCTAGTGAGTGGGTCTCTAATGCAACAATAGTGCGTAAGGCTACGTCAGCAGGCAAAGTGAACAGATTTTCTTATCGATTCTAGCCAGCCAGACTAACTTAATTAAAATAGTCCAACCACTACCATAACCTGGCTTTAATTGGAAGTTACTGCCCGGCTCTGCGCTCAGCGCCTACTTTTGTTAATCTATTACTTTAAATGGCACCTTTTTGCCTGCGTGCCTTTCTATCGAATTGAAGTAGGTGTTTGTATAGCAGTACGTCAGCCACTGAAAGCGTAATTAGAGCCAAACATCGGTTGATTAGGTTCAGCTGAAAAGGCGCTAAAGGTTAGGCTATCCAATATTCAAAACTACCGGACTGTAACTCAAACTGCACTACGTTCGCTTTGCCCGGCACCCTACCTCCTCCAAGAAGGGGTAGGGCTCTCGAGCCGGAAATCGGCCCAGCTCGCCCTTCGTTCTGACAGAAATGGTGTGCAGGCTTTGTTGTTGAATAAACTTTATTCTTATTCTTATTCTTAAAGAAGAGATGCGCACGGGCCGGGGACACTTTTTGTCTGGGCTTTTAGTCAAGGAACCGTGCAAAATTACGAACGTATGTAATAGCATGAGGGACAGGGGAATCGCCGAATTATTAGTAGTTATTCCGGTGGGGCTGGGAGTTTTTGACGATGTCATTAGGTGCAGAAATACAGTACCGTCAACTGGGGCTAGAGATGTGCACGGGTCGGCATAGTTGGTGTAGTGGTTTAGGCCGCATAGTCACTGTGCGCGTGCTGGTGCGTTCATCCTCTCGGCGCGGCAAGTTTCTTGCCGCAAAGAGTTGGTGGTCGGAATAAAGCTCCACCCAGGCCACCGAAAGCTGGTGACAGCGAGCAGAGGTAAATGGGAACCGACTGGATCTGCCATTGCACCAAAGCCGCTCCACAAAGCCTGCCGCGTTGGAGTAGAAGATCAATGACGTCAGAAGCTGTCTGAGAAACCAACGATGCCGGAAGCGGTCATCCACCAGCGGTCGTCTGGAGCTGACATCATGATGACGTCAACACGCCGGGCGCTCTCTTAGTGACGGGCACCCAGCAGTATGGCTAGGAGTGGCTGGCAATGAAAGAAGGGCAACGTCCGAGATGACGAATAACGCGAAATGGACCACGAATCTGATCGTAGGCCGGAAGGCCCCTCCGGCCCCTCGGATCGGGCGCCCGTTGAGCATTTTGGGTGGGCCGGGCATTCACCAAACAGAAATTTCAGAAATTAAACAAAAATTAAGCAGAATATGGAAATACACGACGTTTTTCTGTTTCAAAATGTCAACTTTCAACACTTAGATTAATCTCAGCTATTAATTTGAAAATTTGCAAAACTTTAGTCAGACGAAACAAAAACCGACCGACCGGACGGTGCCAGGCTGGATTGTGGGCGGGCCGGCCGGCCGGGCGCCATTTTGATGCCTAGTGAACATGCCGGGCCCGGCCATGCCTCACCTGAGCGGACGGACGGCACATCTTTTTAGACTCACTTGTTTTAGCCGATTTTCCATAAAAAGGTGGAACTGTGGTGAAAAAACTGGCAAGGCCGGGTAGAAAAAATTGAAAAACGGGCCGGGAATTGCTAGCACCTACATATGTATACAGTAGTAGTGAATTAATTGAAAAGCCTAGTCCTTATCGTCAGTTCAGTCAACCTGAGTTGGGTAATTAGCCGCTATAAGCAAACGAGAGAGAGAGAGAGAGAGAGAGGAAAGAGGCTGATCTGAAGCATTAACCGGGGGCTTTAATCAGGAAGCCTACCTAGCGAGTGCCTCTGCTAGTTGCAATTATACCGTCAAGCAAAAATTCTTAATGAAAAAATCAATCACTCAAACAGAAAACAGGCCACTCGCCGCCATCGCATACAGGCCGTCTCCACGCATGAACAAGAGCCACTGAAATTTTCTAACTAATAAATCATCAGGTGCACCCAGCCGAGCTTTTGACAATTAAACACGCAGTTAAATCGACAGCATATAAATTAGATGAGGCTAATAGCTCTATGGCAAGGCATTTGTCTCTATTAATAGCAGCTTAAAATCGACTCCATAACAACCGTGCCTTATGCAGGCAGAAAAATATTAACAGACCAATATATTATCAAATACTGTAGAATTTTGCACTGCTTGCAACTTTTCTGAACTGTACATTGTATAAGGGGCCGTCCATATGCTACGACATACAAAAATTCAAAATTTTGGACCCCCCCCCCGACTAAACTTGGTAGTGTGTCCAACACTAGAAAATCTTCAATAAAATCGACATGACACTGTGGAAGCCTTGAAAAAGAAACTTTTTGATAGTGAACTACCCTTTTGGCGGTTGGAATTGGAAACACATGAACTGTTTTAAGTTTTCCTTGTTAAATAGTTGCGGACAAAAGCTTCCTAGGCACCATACATGGGCCGGGGGTGTGGGGCAGTGTTGTGCCGAACGAAAATTTTCCGAATTTAGTTAGTAAAAGTTAGTTAAAACTTTTCAAATTTGAATTTAGTAAGTAAAAGTTAGTAACTAAATTTGCTCTCTGAGTTTAGTAAGTTAGTCAAAAATTATCGAGTTACTTAGTTATGAGTTTGGTTAAAATAAACTAGCAGAAATAAGGTCATTAATGCATTTAACCGATTTATTTTAGCTCTGTAGATCTCATTAGGTTCATAATATTCACAAAATAACAGTATTTCTCATTATTTTCATAAAAATTTCGAAATATGACCGTTAGTTTGTCAAAAAGCTGCATATCAGGACAGGAACAATGAAAAATATAGAAATATGTGGACAAAACAAATGTTTATTTACCTTATGGTTAATCTAATTTTAGGGGATCTGTTTTCCTATTCATTCGATTGGGAAAGAGGGTGGAGATAGACAGACTTCATACAGTCGTGCATGTACGTACAGTAAAACGGAGGTTTGGAGGGTTGCCCCACCCCAGCAAAAGCCAACCTCCAGATCGGATCCTCAGGAGGACTACCCCTCCGATTTTCTGAAGTGCAATTTTCGGGCCAATTTTTTTACAATTACAGGCAGAAAATTGCTAAAATTGCTTGTAAAGTAGTTGGTTTTAGCTGTCTGTGTCTGGGCCGTATTAGCAATTTTTTGCGATTTTTAGTGCTCAATCCTCCCCGATTTTGGCTCTATCCCCCAGACCGGAGTCAAACTTCACAACCCCCTTTGGCGGATGACCTGTATGTACATAATGCAGTATACAAAAGCCATTGCGAATGCCAAGAAGTATTCTCTTTTTTCGCACAAGCATTGGCTTTTACCACCAGTGAGACCTCGTGCCCTCGTTGTGAGAGACCCCAGAATCGAATAGAACCTGAATGAGACCCCAGAAGTTTTGAGAATTTGGGCTCTAAAATAGATATCTATGGCTAAAGCGTCTATCTTTAACACTTTAACTAAACTGAATGTTACTAAACTCATAACTAAGTAACTCGATTTTTTACTTAGTAATTTCCTGAAAATGAGTTTAGTTTGAGTTGAGTTTAGTTAAGCGAAATCTGAGTTTAGTTAGTAAAAGTTAGTAACTAACTAACTAACTAATGTTTTTACTTAGTAAATAACTAACTAAATTCAACCGGCACAACACTGGTGTGGGGGCATACCGCTCCCTCCCCCTCGCCGGCCAATACCACCCCCTCGGCCGGCCATACCCCCCTCCCGGAAAGAGAAAATTTTCGCTTGTTTAAGGCAAAATAGGCGTTTTTTGGCCTATTTTTCGGAACCCCCCAAGGTCTCCATACCCCCTCCGGAGTTTTCCGACCCATGTATGGGCGAGGGGGTCCCAAAATGGCCAAAAAACACCATTACTTAATTCCACACGCCCCCTTAGGTAGGAAAAATGCCAGGTCCTGGCTAATTTTTTATGGTCGGCCGGCCGGGCCAGACAGCATTTTCACGTCATCTGGGCCGGAAAAAATACTAGCTGTGCTTTTTCCGTAAGATGGATCCCTAGTTAAATAGCTTAGCTATTGAATCGAATTTTATCTGAGAAGAGAAAAGTACAGTACTACAGAGATTACAAAATTCGAACACCTCGAAACAATTTTAGCAGATTCTCTATACCGTCAGCCTGTCGGAGCAAAATCGCTAGCACTCCAGTCAGGTCAACTGTTGCAAAAGCACAATGGACGTACTTCGAATCCGGCGCGTAACAGACTCTTAATCTGCGCGACACAAAATCTCCCAGATCACTAATCGACGCCACTTTCGGTCCCGCTTCGCATCTCAGCTCCACTCTCGCCCGTTCGTTAGAGTCGAGCCCAGTGGCAGAAATTTGCATACGACGGGTAGGCAGCGTCAACACTTGGAACGCCACTTCTAGGCGGCAGATTAACTCTGATTCGGTCCGTCGCAACTCGGCCTCATCGCGACCAAACACTAGAGCGAAGAATTGCGCGAACTGCGGAGCGTCAGATGTACGATTGGAGCGTCGAATTGCAACGCGATACGACGCTCCTACAGTGTAGACGCGCACAGGAAAGACGGTTTTGATGGAAAAGGCCTTGCGCGTGAAACAGGCGAACATGGAAGGAAGACTTATGCCCACCAGATGCTCATTGGCCTGGTCCGTAGCCGCGTTGTGCCTGACTCTTGGGAAGTGTTCAGGATCCAAGCCGCATCCTTCGATAAAGGCAGTGCGCACCAAATGAGGCGGTGAAATGAGGTCAAACTGCAGGTCTGCAAAGTAGTCCAGAAAGAAGGAATTGAGCGACGTTTGAAGTTCAGCTGCCTGATCAAGCAAGACCGTGTTAGCAGGTGCAGACAATCTTTCTAACAGCCCCTCAGCCGAAAACAAGTCCAAATTTGGGAAGTGGTCTTGAACGGAAGATACAGTATCCGTCAAAGGAGTGCTGGGACTGAGATCATTGGGCAGACTAAGACATTGGTCAACCACCCAGCTGAGTTGGCGAATTTCAGTGTGGTCTTGTTTGGGGTCCCCGGAGGCGTCAAACTCTTTAATCAACTCTTTCCAGCGTTCGTACGAGTTTCTAAGATGACTGAGGTGGTCGTACGGACGGCCGCGAGCCTTCAAATTGGCCTCCAGTGAGCTGAGATCGGAGAATTTTTGATCGAAATTCAAATCGGCTTCGACCACAAACAGTTTGGGACCATTTGAAAAGCGAGTCCACAATGAACTGCACCGTTTTGAAAGGTAGAGCGACTTCCGGCAGTGCATCTATAAAAATATTTTATGTTGTACCGCACAGTCACGAATTTCATCCAGAAATACCCGACATACCATGTTACCGCATAAATGGGCCGGGGTGAGTGAGGGGGTTCACCCCCTCGCCGGGCCATACCCCCACCCCACTACCGAGGAAAATTCTCGCTTATGTAAGGCAAAATAGACGTTTTTTTGCCTTTTCGGGAGCCATCAATCAATCAATCAATGTTTATGCCGTCTGCTCTACACCAGTAAAACCAGTAAACGAGCGGCAAAAAAAAAAAGCCCTGTCAAAACCGCTCAAAGTCGCAATTTTTCCGCCAAAAATAGCTAATTTGGGCTAAAGTAAAGCTACCGTTTTAGAGGCGATGTCTGAAATTCTAAACAAATCGCAAAAATTTGCTAGAAAAACTACTTGCCAGAAAAAATTGGAGGGGTCGTGCAAATTACCTTGGCATCCGGGCTAAAGCGGGTGAAGCAGACATCCTGTTACATGTACAAGTACTATATGTACCATATAGGGTGCCAGTAGCATAAACGGCGTTAAGCATCTCATAGAGATGAAACAATATCCGAAAAACCAATACTCAATATTTCTCAGAATGAGTTCAAAAAATTGGAATTTGCGGAAGTCCTAATTTTGAAGCCCATAAAATACTTCTAAATAGATTTCATTGTCAAAAAGACATTGTGAAGCTGTAGAAAACAGTTAGAGAGCTATTTCAATAACGGAAATACGCTGAAAAATTGATATTTGTGCTGCTAAAGTGAAACAAAATGTCACATGTGGTAAAAGCCTACTGTATCTATGTTCAGAGAGGTCGTCTTTAGAGTGTTTTGTTGTTCTGACGGCAAGCTGTTCTGATAACTGATTTCTGTCCAATGTTAACAGAACAGAAACCATCTTTTCTTATGAATTTTTCCTGTCTACACAAAAATACATAAATCAGGTCAGTTTTCACAGATCCATAATCATATCAAACGCCATATGCCAGTAATCAAGGTGCTCTCACATCTTATTCAAGAAAAAAATGCACTTGGAATAGCAAATTTGCAAATAAAATCTGCAAAAAGCCAAAAAACTTCAAAATATCTAGTGCAGAAAATTAGGTATTGGGGGTAATTACGAGGTCCCTAGCTGAAAACTGGAACTTCGGTTGTTCCCTAACGGTATGTAGCACTCTATCACCGTCTACAACAATAAATCTGTTCTGGAAAACACAGACCACCGTAAAACGGCGTTCAAACCACAATCACAAAATCTCCAGCTATCACGCTTTATTAGCACAGAACAAAATTTACACCACACAATCAATCAAGCGAAGTAGGGTGGTTTCTTGGCGTCAATACCGTACTCCTTCAGTACCGGCTCCAACAGTTCGGTGGTGAGATTGTACTTTATCTCCTTGGTTCCCTTCTTAGCCTGCCCTAGACCCTTCATCTTGGCCTGTTGCATTGCGTCAAGGATTATGTCGGAGACGAATTTCTGCGCCGCCAGTGACACCAGCCGCACGATTCTGGGATCGGCCGAGTCGAAGCCTGCTTTGTGCAGATAATACAGGGCCACTGCATCCGGGATGGTCGGCGGGTACTCTTCCAGATTGTTCAGAAACTCGGCCAATGAGTTGTCGGGTGGGCGGGACGAACCGATCGCTTGCGCCGGCGTCGATTGGTCCATTGCTTTCTTTTGTCTAGAATCTACCAACTTTCGGCCGTTTAATCTTAACATTTTCAAATGCAGGGCGTGCCCAGGATTAGAGGCTGTAAAAGTTAAACAGTCAGGCACTTAAAGCCGTTTATTGTACCGACACCTTATAAGGTGCGGTACCATATATGGTACCGGTACCTAGGGTAGTGGTATCATATATGGTACCGGCAACATGGTACCCCTACCTTCGCATTGGTACCGGTACCGGTACCATAAATGGTACTACTCTGTTCAGATTTCGTACCGTATACAGTAGTGGTACCATAATATATTATACGGTACCGGCACCACATGTGGTACCGGCACCCATGTCCATGGGTAGGGGTACCACATATGGTGCCGGTGCCATATATGGTACCCACTACAGTCGCCGAACGTGGGGCTGCCATAAATGGTACCACTACCATACATGTAACAGGTCATCCGCCGATGGGGGGAGCGGGGTTGGGGGGTCTGGCGCCGGCCGGGGGGGTCTAAGCCAAAATTTTGGGGGAGGGGGTGGGCACTAAAAAACGCTCAAAAATCGAAAAAATCACAATTTTTTGGCTAAAAATTGCCAAAAATCGCTAATTTGGGCTGAAATACAGCTAAAAAGTGCTGTTTTGCAGGCGATTTTGGCAATTTTTGTGTGTGAAATTGTAAAAAATTGCAAAAATTTGCTCGAAAATTTACTTGCCAGAAAAATCGGAGGGAGGATCGGTGAAATCGTCTCGGGGAGGGGGGGGTCTGGCCTAAGCCGGGTGGGGGGGCAGACCCCCAGACCCCCCCTGTTACATGTATGACCACTACCCTAAGTACCGGTACCATATATGGCATCCCCACGTTCGGAAATGCATATATGGTGGTATCGGCACCACAAACGACGTTAAGTGCCTGTTAATGGGCTGTAAAAATTAGAGGAAGCCTGCCCAGCCAGGGCAGCAATTTTGAACAATTAGCGTTTGGAAATGCATTTGAAAGGTAGTAGTCTCATCTTAACACAACATTAACAGAAATACTGTACAATAGGCAGTATTTTAAGTTTAAAGAGGTCTGATTGGGTTTCCATCCTGCCAGGGTGCAGAACATTTTTAAACATTAGTCTTTAGAAACGCACCCAGAACATTCTGAGCATGAAAGACAGTTCAGCACAAAACTTTCTAATTTCTTTGATTTTAGTCTATTTCTACCTACCTACACCACAAAGGGATGCAACTACATTCTTCAGACACTGCTGCTATTAAAAACGAGCTCAAATAAAAGGCACATTTTAGGTTGAATCATAGAACCCGCTTTTAACTACACATTTATCCTTGATACCATGTCAAAATTCTGTGACTGACTAGTACATGTTCGATCTCGGTAACCCCGAATTGGGGTGAGGCAACGAACCAAACAGTTTCTCAAAGACCGACGCAAGTAAATATAACTTTATTAGCTTATCAGATTTATACTGCGTCCGAGAATCCGTCCGACCTATAAAGCACGTTTAAGGTTAACTTTGCGCACAAGAGTAGAAATAGAAATTTGTTGCACAGAAAACACATCACATCACACACGAAATCGGTTATCGCACTTGCACTTCGTACCGTATCGGCACCGGTATCACTTATCTGTTTATGTAAGGCAGTATTACTATTTCATTTTATTTACTTACATGACAGGCATACAAGGGGATGTCCCCATACATGGGCCGGAAAAATCCGGAGGGGGGGTTGGAGACCTCGGTGGGGGGGTCCCCCGAAAAAAGGCCGAAAAACGCCTATTTTGCCTTAAATAAGCGAAAATTTCCTCCCTACAGGAGGGGGGTGGGTCGGGGGGTATGGCCGGCCGAGGGGGAGGGGTATACCCCCCTTACCCACCGGCCCATGTATGGATGTCCCCTACCCTACCAGCAGAGACGATTTTTCGGTTTGTGCCCATTCTTCTGGCACGCAACTTTTGAGCCAATTTCTTGTACTTTTTAACAATTGTTAAAACATCGAGTTTTATATTTATCTGAGACGATGCTTGCGTTTTTAGCCCACGGGCATACATGTACTAGGGGGGTTTGGGGGGGGTTACCCCCCTGCTGGAAAGGCCAACCCCCCCCCCCCTCACCCCCCCCGAGACAGGTTAAGGGACCCCCCCCCCCCCGACCAAAAAATACAAGTACTAGTGATGGCTCCATTATTAACAAACTGGGTCAGAAATCACTAATTTTTAGCCTAAAATTCACTTGAAAAGCCTTTGGAAACCGAATTTGGCGTTTCCACTGCTGATATTTAAGAAAAATCGGTGTTTTTGGAAGCTCTTTTTGTCATTTTTTGCTTGTTTTTAGCTTTAAAACGCTATTTGGCAGCTTAAAATAGCGATTTTTAGCGTCCTTACTGAAAAAAAACGTGCTAAAAACGCATTTCTAGGCGTTTTGGAGCTATTTGAAATTTGGGACCCCCCACCTGGGCGAAACCCCCCCCTCGACCCCCAACTGAGGAAACCCCCCCTACCCCCAGGTCAGCCCGGAGCTGTTACATGTATGCCCACGGGATACCGATTTTCAGTTGTACTACAATACCCCAAGCTGCCTTCCGCTTGGGCGGATAAGCCGTTACAAGGGGCAAAGGCCCAATAAAATCAGTACCTAAACTAACACCAAAGCCGATAGAGACAGAAGAAGAAATAACGAAAGAAATGATACTGATAGAAAAGGTGCAGTACACAATAAGATCATTCAGTCGGGCAGTGTTCCATCACATCTGGCAGTCCGTTTGAGCAGCCGTCCACAATCATCAGCTGCTCGTCAGAGAGCGACATCGCGTCGCTGCGCTTCTTCAGAGCGTCGCTAAGTGGGTAAGCCAGCAGTGAGACCAATTTGCAAACGGCCTGCGACAAGACACTGGCGTTGTGCAGTCCGGTGACCGAGTCTTTCGTCTGTGCCTTCACCTGCTCGTACGATTCGCAGATCTCTTCTGCCACCAGCTCGCACACCTCTGTGAGACGGTGCAGCGACTGCTGACTAAAATTTGCATACTACGCTACTACATACCGTACAGCCGCTCTTGTGACAGTCAGCAATTTCTCGACAATATGGCGCCGACACCAAACATAGTGTTGGTTAAAAAAGACCCTTTTTCGAGTCTTCCGCAGAAATGCACTAGGGGGCTGGGGGTTACCAGTTAGCTAGAAAGGCCAACCACCTTACTCCCTGACCCAAAAATACAAGTACTAGCAGTGGCTCTAGTACTAGCAAACTGACTCAGAAATCACAAACGAACATCGAGGCGTTTTGAAGCTTTGTGAAATTTTGGATCCCCCTCTGGGCGAAACCCCGTTCGACCCCACCCCCACTAGCCCGGATCTGTTACATGTATGGACTTCCGTATAATTTCTAATGGCCGCCGTTCCGCCAATTTTGAACTGAATGAAAACATTATTAATTGTCATTGTCTGCAGAAGCGTTACAACCTTGGACAAACGAAATTTTGAATTTGATTAAAGCCACTTTTTCTAACGTAAAATTTTGTATCGAATTGAACGGTGGCACTCCCAGGTCGCTCCGACCACCGGGAACGGTGCAATTCGCGATTTCCTGAACCCTACTTTTCTCAAAAAACCGAATTTCAAAAATGACAAAAATTGGATTTGATCACAGTTCTCCACCATTTTAAGAGACAGAGACCTCGGTCATACTTCATCAGAGAGATCCTAAAATATTCTTTCTTTACAAGTCGTCAGATTTTAAATCGGCCGAAAATTAGCATAAAGCGGTGCATTTGAAAATTTGAAACAGAGTACAATTTTCAAATGGGCGCATACAGCGGGCAGCATTTTGAAATTTAATGTTTTATACATCATTCGATTCGCCTCATCGAGAACTTTCGTTTAAAATTATTTCCAGCTTGGGACAGACACTATGAAGGGTAGAAAACTCGCAAAAACTGAAAAATACTCACGTTTTTCCAGCTTTTTTGCATGAATTGGATGTGTAACTTTTGACTAGGAGAAAAGATTTGTATTTTGGATAGGTGGTTGATTACTACTAGGCATTCTGGGTGTTTTCAACCAAAATGTCCGCCACTAGCACTGCCGACAGCGTAAGTTGATTTGAATTTGATGACATTGTTTATCGTATTAATGCGACAAAATCTTGTGATAGAACTGAAAAAATTTTCCCAAGTCACAAAACAACCTTGAAGAAATGGCTAAACAAGTTCTGGTTCTCCCCCATCCAGTTGAAGCTTTAGTCAAAGACATCTGCCATTTGGCCAAGAATAACGAGCTTGAAAGAGAGACCAAGGGTTCTCTGATGAGCATTTGTGTGGCACTTAGATTCCTTATCCAAAACAACGGGACAAGACGACTCTGGCTAACCACATACTACAAAATGAGTGTATGCAGTCGCAGAGCTATTCAAGGTTGACTGAACCTGTGAAAAGTATATGCGCTAGGCGCATAGCTATTACTCAGATGCGCTAGGTGAACAAGCTAAATCATTAAACGGACCCAGCTGCTTAGTGCAAAACCTTTTCTAACCCATGTGTTCTACTAACCATATTCGTAATAATAAAAATGGTTCGAAAAAAAATAAATCATTAAACGGTTACAACAAATCCGGCCAATCGGGTGACATTTAACATATACACAACACAGAATTAAGAGTCAGTCTCTGAACCGATCGAGTCTTGGCCCTTTGCCCTATTCAGACCCCAAAATTGAAACTTTGGGCTAGAGAGCTGTAAGTTGGTAGACTAATACATACTTATGAGTTGTCTTTCGGCCCCAAAGGATTAGTGGATTTGACGCTCCAATCCCGAGATACAGCCTTCTGAAAATCGGTCCGCTTAACTATGGGACCAAAATTTCAAACTCGAATTTCTAACCTACCAGCTGGAGTTGGAAGATAAAAATTTGGGTTTTTGCGTAACTTTTGGAGTACTTTAAGAATCTGCAGTCCGATTTTGTTTTGGAAGAAAAAAATTTTTCCGACCTCTTTGGCGGGCCATAACTCGGCTGGAACCCCCCCTAGAGGCGCTTTTTTATTTCATAACTTTGTAGCGCTTTTTATAAGCTATATTTTGGTATAGAACATGGTACGATTGCTGGTGGCCAATCCAGTGAAAATTGGCCTCAAATGTCACGAACTCGAAAAATTCGCATGTTTCACTATAGACATAATTTTCCAAATCAAATTTCTGACTTAATGAACGGAGTTTAGCTGTGAAAATTTCGGGTTTCCAGAGTACTTTCAGTGTGCTTTCGGAATATTTAGTGGATTTAGCATTCCGAGGAAAAAAATTTTTTTCGACCTCTTTGGCGGGCCATAACTCGGCGGGAACCCCCCCTAGAGGCGCTTTTTTATTTCACAACTTTGTAGCGCTTTTTATAAGCTATATTTTGGTATAGAACATGGTACGATTGCTGGTGGCCAATCCAGTGAAAATTGGCCTCAAATGTTGAGAACTCATAAAAATTTGGCCTTCCAAATGAGGGAATTTTTCGACTTTGTAACCTATGAGGCCGATTTTCACTGGATTGGCCACCAGCAATCGTACCATATTCTATACCAAAATGAAGCTTATAAAAAGCGCTACAAAATTATGAAATAAAAAAGCGCCTCTTGGGGGGGCTCCAGCCGAGTTATGGTCCGCTAAAGAGGTCGAAAAAAAATTTTTTTTCCTCGAAATTCTAAATCCACTATATTCCGAAAGCACACTGAAAGTACTCTGGAAACCCAAATTTTCACAGCTCAACTCTGTTCACTAAGTCAGAAATTCGATTTGGAAAATTATGTCTATAGTGAAACATGCGAATTTTTCGAGTTCGTGACATTTGAGGCCAATTTTCACTGGATTGGCCACCAGCAATCGTACCATGTTCTATACCAAAATATAGCTTATAAAAAGCGCTACAAAGCTATGAAATAAAAAAGCGCCTCTAGGGGGGGTTCCAGCTGAGTTATGGCCCGGCAAAGAGGTCGAAAAAATTTTTTTTTCTTCCAAAACAAAATTGGACTGCAAATTCTTAAAGTACTCCAAAAGTTACCCAAAAACCAAAATTTTTATCTTCCAACTCCAGCTGGTACGTTAGAAATTCGAGTTTGAAATTTTGGTCCCATAGTTAAGCGGGCCGATTTTCAGAAGGCTGTATCTCGGGATTGGAGCGTCAAATCCACTAATCCTTTGGAGCCTAAGGACAACTCATAAGTGTGTATTAGTGTACCAACTTACAGCTCTCTTCTCTAGCCCAAAGTTTCAATTTTGGGGTCTGAATACTGAGACTCGATCGGTTCAGAGACCGACTCTTAACAGTTTGGTAATGTAGGTGCTTGTTTTTTCCACAGTTTTCACAAACATAATTGCTTTATTATGCACCGCCACTACCAACTAAACCAAAAACATCGATCAGCACCTATTTTCATTTGAAAACCAAAATCGTCCCTACTTACAGTTATAAAAGTATTTGTAATTCTCAAGCGCGTTTAGTTGGCGAGCTGAAATTCCGCCTATAGGCCGGCACGCTGGTCTGTTTCAAAACTTATATCCAAAATACAAATCTTTTCTCCTAGTCCAAAGTTATACATCCAATTCATGCAAAAAAGCTTGGAAAAACTTGAGTATTTTTTAGTTTTTGCGAGTTTTCTACCCTTCAGAGTGTCTGTCCCAAGCTGGAAATAATTTTAAACGAAAGTTCTCGATGAGGCGAATCGAATGATGTATAAAACATTAAATTTCAAAATGCTGCCCGCTGTATGCGCCCATTTGACAATTGTACTCTGTTTCAAATTTTCAAATGCACCACTTTATGCTAATTTTCGGCCGATTTAAAATCTGACGACTTGTAAAGAAAGAATATTTTAGGATCTCTCTGATGAAGTATGACCGAGGTCTCTGTCTCTTAAAATGGTGGAGAACTGTGATCAAATCCAATTTTTGTCATTTTTGAAATTCGGTTTTTTGAAAAAAGCAGGGTTCAGGAAATCGCGAATTGCACCGTTCCCGGTGGTCGGAGCGACCTGGGAGTGCCACCGTTCAATTCGATACAAAATTTTACGTTAGAAAAAGTGGCTTTAATCAAATTGAAAATTTCGTTTGTCCAAGGTTGTAACGCTTCTGCAGACAACGACAATTAAAATATTATTTGTTTACTCTTTAGATTGGCCAAGTCCTAGCCTGCTAGCCTTCTGTAGCCTGGGGTTATGCCTTTCTGATATGAACTGCTCCGAATTTATAGACGTGAAATTTGAACATAAATGTCTGACGAACACTTCAACGAATCTAGCCCAACTTTTGCAGGTTAACCAATCTTTATGTGGACTTAAAACCCTGAAGAGGTCAGCTTTCTAGCACTGCCAATTAAAATCTGGCGGATTTTTACTTTCAGTGAATGTGAAAATTTGGCATTCTCAAAAATGTGGGTGTTATCCCTTGCACAGAAAGCAGGACTATACAAACTAGCGGGGTCGTGGATTACAATCGCCTCAACTAAGGCAACACAATAGAGGCACCGCCTCTTTTTGAGAATGTCAAATTTTCACGTTCACTGAAAGTAATGTTCCACGAGATTTAACCGGCAGTGCTAGAAAGCTCACCTCTTCAGGGTTTCAAGTCTATATAAAGGCTGGTTAACCTGCAAAATTTGGGATAGATTAGATGGTGTACATGCGACATTTATGTTAAAATTTGTCGTCTAAAAATTCGGGCCAGTTCATATCAGAAAGGCATAACTCCAAGCTACAGAAGGCTAGCAGGTTAGGACTTGGCCAATCCAAACTGTAAACAAATAATAATAGTCGAGCCAAAAATCTTTTCATTTAGTTCAAAATTGTCGGAATAGCGTAGCGGCCATTTGAAATTATTCGGAAAACTCAAAAAAAGGCGAGGTGGTGTTTTTTGGACAACACTGTAGTATTACTGGAGGTCAGTTAAAAACATACATGTACTAGGGGGGTTTACCCCCTGCTGGAAAGGCCAAACCCCCCTCACCCCCCGAGACAGGTTAAGGGACCTCCCCCCCGACCAAAAAATACAAGTACTAGTAGTGGCTCCAGTATTAACAAACTGGCTCAGAAATCACTAATTTTTAGCCTAAAATTCACTTGAAAAGCCTTTGGAAACCGAATTTGGCGCTTCTACTGCTGACATTTAAGAGAAATCGCTGTTTTTTAAGTCTTTTTTGTCATTTTTTTGCTTGTTTTTAGCTCTAAAACCCTATTTGGCAGCTTAAAATAGCGATTTTTAGCGTCCTTACTGAAAAAAACGTGCTAAAAACGCATTTCCAGGCGTTTTGGAGCTTTTTGAAATTTGGTAGCCCCGTCTGGGCGAAACCCCCCTCGACCCCCCCCCCCACCTGATGAAAACCCCCTACCCCCCAGGTCGGCCCGGAGCTGTTATATGTATGGTTAAAAGGTCCCATAATAATAGCGGGTGTCATATGTCAAGAAAAGATTGATCAATCGAGAACCCAAAAAGTAAGTACTGTAGTTCCAACCCGAGTATCAATCAGTTAGCCTGAAACTGAAATTAAATAGCAACCACTACCTGACAATCATCGCAGTCTGCTGATCAGGAATGGTAGTAATAGGCAGAAGCAGGTGTTTGTTGGGCAACTTCGAATAAGCACCCTTCTCTTCCAAATCACAGCTGTTAGCCAAAGCCACTGCCATGTCATCGTCATAGGATCGGTTGGACTGGAAGGCAATCAGACGACACCGACCCTGACCATTTCTGTCGGTGTGAAAGACGCCAAAGATCAAGCCGACCCAGAAGTCGTCCAGGCGTTCAAAGTCCGACTGCGTGCGCACATCCACCTCGGAGGGGATGACTGTAATGTGCGGATGACTGTGGTACCAGCCCACCACCTGAACTGGTTGAGTTCCAGCCAGGCCCTGATTGTCGTGGTTTAGTTGTTCTGACAATTGCAGTCCCATTGTCAGCTGCTCTGGGGCTATCTCGACCCGATCTTTGCGCTTGTCCATGCGTTTCAACTGCATGCAGTGAGTGATGGTGCATTCACCTGCAACCGACTTTGTTCTGCTAAGCTGTCCGACAGGCTATAACAACCAATCAAACTAAAAGGCGGCTGAGCTGCACTTAGAACAGTCAGTGGCGCGTCAACAAGAGATTACTGCCGAAACAGATGATCCAAGCCGCCTTGACTGCAAAGCGCTGAACCGCAATGGCTTGCACGCTCGCAACTCTTGCTCTCTGTTTCTTTCTGTTGTACTGTAGCGCAGCAGAAGAGGACAAAGTGGAAAAGAAGAAGGACCATAGCGGTATGGATTACGGGGTTCAAGTGGTACTCTGAGCTTTGCAGGGAAGAAGAGAATCTACGCGTTGGACTTCTTCAAGCATCTAAACAATGCCGAAGTCAAGGACCTGTACAAGTCGCTGCACAAGCGCTACTTGCTGCCACCTCATCTGCGCAAAGCGTTCGAGGGCCACCCGAGACTGGAGCAGATCTACTTCCACAAGCGAATGATCCCAAGCTACATACACGAGATCCTACACAAGCAAGACAAGCGAATGCTCCCAAGCTACATACACGAGATTCTACACAAAGGAGACAAGCGAATGCTTCCCAGCTTCCGCATCTACGACATGTTGCACAAGGAGCAAGAGAAACGTAGACTGCCTAGTCTTCAGTGGCGCACACTGGCTGAAAGCAAGCACACGCCTGAAGAACTGCTGAAGCTGCTGCACCTGGTGGACAAGAAGATGCTACCAAGCTACACCCACGAGCTGTTTGACGAGAAGGACAAGAAGCTGCTACCAAGCTACACCCACGAGCTGTTTGATGAGAAGAAACGCATGCTCCTGCCCATGCTGCCGTCCTACTTGCAGGAGAAGCTACTGGTCAACCAAAAGAGGATGCTGCCCAGTCTTCAATGGCGCACCTTGGCAGAAAGCGAGCTGACACCAGAAGCGCTCCTCAAGATGCTCCCGAAGCTGGACAAGAAAATGCTGCCCAGCTATGTGCGCCAGTTGCTGGACAGCCCATACAAGCGTTCGGCTTTCTACTTGCATCCAAACGGAGTGAAGGGCAAGGAGGAGAAAAGGGAGTTTATGCTGGGACCCATGCTTCAGGCGCTAGCTGAGAAGGAGAAGTCTAACAAAAGGTCGAAGAGAATGCTACCAGCCTATGTCCATTCGGTGTTGAATGATCAGGTATGTTCGCTTCCAACTTTTCTATCCCAAACCGGTAATTCTTTTGGAGACTTTCCTGACTGGAAAAACAGCTTCATGGCTGGATAAATGCCCCCCTAACTTTATATCCAAAAATGGAAACATATTATACTGTCATTTTCGCGAGTCTTGGCCAAACAGACCGAAATTCGAAAAACACTGTATGTTCCTAAATTGGGGGGGTATCTTATGTGCTAAAGTTGGGTGGACCGCACCTCACCAGGCTTAAGTGTATGCATAGCTTCGGTAATAGGGTTTCAGATGCCAAATTAAGGATATCAGAATCAGATACAGAAGCCCTGAAATACGTTTATCACATGTTTTACAGCACTTTTGCAGTTCGGACAGGATTTTAACGTGGGGTTTAGTCAAGAAAACCATGTTTTGAGCCAAAAATGGTGGCCAAGAAGACCACGTTTTGGTAGAGTGCCGAAACTCTATCTTGGACCAGGATTATCCTCTAAGCGCGAAAAACCAGCTAGGTGCATGTAGTTCTATAGTGCGTTTCAAAACCTGTTTTCAGGCTATGAATGAATAGGTAAAAAAAGCAGTACTAGGTAAATAACGGAGCCTAAATTCAATTAATTTTCTCTATAAATTTTCCATACATCGAATTAAAAAATTTTCAAGATGGGCCTTTAAAAAACTTTTTTAAATCAAGTCATTTACGGAAAAGACACTAATTTTTAACTATAAATTTTAGAGCTACCCGATTGCAGATACTCAAATTTCTTGTGTTTTGATCCATCCCCCCGGTGCACCAAACTTTAACATACCTTAAACTCTGGAGCATACAATCAGCCTATTAGGCTAAGGTCGGGGATAAGGACAGCAAAAAGAAAGGTTTCAATGTTCTTAACACAGCCAGAACTTGTAGCTAGAAGAAGAGTCGAAGCGCAGCAGTTCAATTATGCCTACTTTCCTGCGCGAACTGGTGGCCGAAACGAAGAAGAAACGACCGACCATGATGCCCGGCTACATGCAGCAGATGTTCAACCAGCAAGTGGAGAAGATGAATGAGCGATCGGGAAAGGGAGAGGGCAAGAAAAGAGGCGGAACCATCCATCCCAAGTTCATGCGACAACTGCTGAGCTGGGCGGAAGGAAGATCGGCTGCTCCTTGGAAGGAATACCACAAGATTTTCTTGTGAACTCGAGCGAAACTGCTAGTGCAAGTTGATTGCGCACTGGAGATTGTTAGCGAATAAAGCTGAATAATTCGGCTGCGATAAATTTTGTTCCAGGCATACATGGGCTCGGCGTATCACAAACCACCCGCCTAAAGCAGACTTCTGTGCCTGCGCCCACCAAACAAAATGGCCGCGACCACAATACCAATTTTTCCGATCTTGACCACCACAACCTATTTCTCAGGCCCATCTACGATACTAGAAGGTTAATTTGACAAAAACTAAACAATTCCAAAGGAAAATTGAGACAACACAAAGGTTTAGCAAACTTCGTTTCCGTTTCTACCCGCGAATAAAAATAGCAAATAAATCGAAAGATCACGCCAAAAACATACATACATGGGCCCACCCCCAGCTTGGGCACGACCCCCGCAAACTAACCCATTCACACGAATAGCGATCGACCGGAATTCCGGTTCCGGCCGGAACTGGCGGTTCCGGTTCCGGTCCGGTTCCGGTGAAAAAGGGTACCGGAACCGGAACTTTTTCATTCACTATTTTCGATGGATATTCAGTTACATCAAGTATTATTGCGTCTGTTTAATAAAGTGCGCAGCTCAGTGGGGGCAGTAGAATTTGCATGAATGGGGAGAAATTATGCAGTTTTCCATGTTATGCATCATTAGAAGTGCCTCTAAAGACAATTTTCGGTGAAATTATGCAGTTACAGGCAGTGTTTAGAGCTGTATTGTCGTTTTCGAACAGGTTTCTCAACTGACTTAAGGTGCAAAAGTGGAAAATTTGTTGTAAGTATCTGTACTAGCATGCTGGACCCATTTAAGACGATTTTCAAAAAAAATTTTTTTTTTAAATTTTTAAAAAAAAGCAAAAATTTTTGGTCTTCAAAAATAATTTTTTTTTAACAACTGTGCCTTTAAGGCAGCTAAAAACAAAGCAAACTCGGAGTGCAAAAGTCGTGTCGGGGCTCTAGCCTAGATTTTGTTAGGGCAGACATGGGGGTGGTAAATTTAAATTTTCAAATCATGAGAGGGGCTTAGGGGGGGTAGCGATGGCTGACGGCGGGTTGAGGAAATAATATTATCTTTCCATCTTTTCCAATTAAAAAATCTAAGTGCTCCTGACCGAAAGAATCAAAGACTGACTGACCGTGTTGTTTATCGAAGTAACCGACAAGAAGACCCATAACTTCTTCCACTTCAGTAGACAGCGCGTGCGACATGCACACCAAGTACACGTCTGAGGAGACGAAGACACGTTTCAATCTCTGAACCATCCTTCAGTCTCGTCTGAAAAACACTGACGTCTCGCCATCTCGGACTAATTGAGGATTATGAATCAAAAGTCCGAATTATACAGTCACACACTGAACCAGGGCTGTTGGGTCGGTTTTTTCCTCGGTTTTTTTCGTTTTTTTCAGGAAAAAAAACCGGTTTTTTTCCTAGGGGCTCGGAAAAAAACTAAAATGTGGAAAAAAAACTCAAGTAAGTTTTCAAAGGAAATAGGCACAATAACTGGTTAAATTCGCTTCCAATGCTTTGAATTTACGTTAATAGAAGCCTTACAAGCATTTCCATGGCATAACTTAGCTGTTTTTCGCAAAAAATATTGGTACCATTTTCAGGCAACTTTTATTATTGTATTTTTGGTGTTTTAAAATCAAATTACTACTCTAAAACATGAAATTAGTGCATTTTGTAATAAGACTCACGCTATTTCGTTGAATTCTGCAATAAAAAGCGATTGTTAAAAAAATTTTTTCTGTCATCTCGGAAAATAACTTTTGGAAAAAAACCGGAAAAAACAGGAAAAAAACCGGAAAAAAACCAGCTTGAGTTTTTTTCCGGAAAACAAACAGCCCTGCACTGAACGCCGTTTATGGTACCGACACCATATATGGTACCCCCACCTTCGGGGCCTGTGGTGGTAACATATATGGCGCCGGTACCCGTGGTCATGGGTAGGGGTACCATACATCTTGACCGGTTCCAAGCCTAATAAAGCAATAAATATTGTAATCGGAAAGGTACCAGACTTGCAGAACTGTTTAGTAGAAAGAGCTATCAGTGATCTTAACAGCAGAGCAAACTGGAAAGTCTGCGACAGACTTTCCAGCAGAGAATTAGAGCCTTATCTGCCGGGGGAGAGACACCAAACAAGTAAAGAACGCTGAGCTAGCGGAAATTAAAAAGAACTAAAATCGCACTACTGCACCGATAAGCAACTACGCGAGTACGCATTGTTTAACATCACGCCACCATTAATTACCACCGCTTTTAATATACGTACATAGCCCGGTACATAAACAGGTATACTATTCCGACGCAGGAAAACTATTGGGCGACGCCGATTGGACGGTTTTACGGGACTAATGGTCGACGGTACTATGTATGGGCGACAGAATTTGTTTGCATTTTTTTTATACACGTCAGTACCTCAACTAGCGATCGACCGAAATTCCGGTTCTGGTTCCGCCCGGAACGGACAGTTCCGGTTCCGGTGCAGAAGGGTGTCGGAACCAGAACTTTTTGGAAGCAAACCTGCTAAATTCCATGCAATATAACGCTAAACACTATTAATAAATCACCTAAAAACTTTGTTTTAGGCAACAATTTTGATTGCTATCACTACATTTCATACATGGGCCGGGGGGGGGGGGGTAAGGGGGGTATACCCCTCCCCCTCGGTCGGCCATACCCCCCCTCGGCCGGCCATACCCCCCCTCCCCCACCCCCTTCCCGGAGGGAGGAAATTTTCGCTTATTTTAGGCAAAATAGGCGTTTTTTTGGCCTTTTTTCGGGGTGGGGGACCCCCCCCCCCCCCCCCGAGGTCTCAACCCCACCCCCCTCCGGATTTTTCCGGCCTATGTATGCTACATTTATCTCATTATCTCAAAGTGCCCACAAAAGTGTCGATAATTTACTACAGCCCAAATGGTGCTTACAATAACAGTAGTTTCAGATGAAAAATTTCAGTTGTCTCGATGTTTTAAAGCCGAAATTTAAAAACAGATGTTTTAAAGAGACAGCACATAAAATCTAAAAAAAAAACACAAAATCATCAAGGGCGTATGGAAACTAAATCAATGGTGTTGGTGCTTAAACAGTACGCAACCGCGAAATTTTAGTTCTGGGATGGATCAATTTCGAATCTTTAGCCTCCGCTGAAAAGTTTCAGTTCCGCCCCGGTAGAAACAAACAATTTTTCCGTTCAGCTCACCTGAATGGAAAATTTTGAAACGCTTTTGTGAGCTCAATTATTGGCCGTTTGTTCTGTAAATTGGTCTAGAGTTTCTTTTTTAGAAACTGTAGTGACTGACAAATTTATGTCAGCTTGTTGGCACGCAATAGTGGTTCGAAATTTTCCGTTCAGGTGAGCTGAACGGAAAAATCGTTTGTTTCTACCGGTGCCGGTCGGAACTGGGGTAATTCCGGTACGGTTCCGGTGGGTGGATCGCTAGGCGTGTTCCAGTTCCCACTTTTCCCAGGTTCGACTTTACAATAACATTCACTATATTTTATACAGACAGACTCTGGTAAAATATACAAGAATATCTAGCTATGTAATGCTCAATGAGTAGGCTTAGGTTCATGCTTAGGCTTAGGTACAGGCTTAGACTTAATGGTTAGGTTCAGGCTTAGGCTTAGGCGTTACGTTTAGGCTTAGGGGTGAGGTTCAGGCATACATGTAACAGGGGGTCTGCCCCCACCCGACTTAGACCAGACCCCCCCCCCCCCGGATGTACCCCCCCGGAGACGATTCTTCCGATCGCGCCTCTGATTTTTCCGGCAAGTAATTTTTTGAGCAAATTTTTTTGCAATTTTTTTGAAATTTCAGACAAAAAATTGCCAAAATCGCCTGTAAAACAGAACTTTTTAGCTCTATTTCAGCAAAAATTAGCGATTTTCAGCCAAAAAATCGTGATTTTTTTCGATTTTTGAGCAGTTTTTAGTGCCCAACCCCCCTCTTCCAAAATTTTGGCTCAGACCCCCCGGCCGGCGCCAGACTCCCCAACCCCCCTCCCCCATCGGCGGATGACCTGTTACATGTATGGTTGGGGGGTCTGGCGACGGGCTCTGAGCCAAAATTTTAGGAGTCGGGTTGGCCACTAAAAAACGCTCAAAAATCGCAATTTTTTGGCTAAAACTCGCCAATAATCGCTAATTTGGGCTGAAATACAGCTAAAAATTACTGTTTTGCAGACGATTTTGGAAATTTTTGTGTCTGAAATTGTAAAAAAATTGCTGCAAAAATTTGCTGAAAAAATTACTTGCCAGCATACATGTAACAGGTCATCCGCCGATGGGGGGAGTGGGGTTGGGGGGTCTGGCGCCGGCCGGGGGGGGGGTCTGAGCCAAAATTTTAGGGTAGGGGGTGGCGTAGAGATGTTCCTTTTCCGAAAAAAAATGTCCGCCGGAAATTTTCCGGAAAATTTCCGGAAATTTACCGGAAATTTTCCATAATATTTTTCCAATTTTAAAAATTTGAGAAAACGCCAGAAATGGGCTCCTTGCAGGTCCTAGATAATTCTAGACAGCTTTTTTGTTTTTTCTATGCATTATAATATTTTTACCAGACAAGAGAGTTCAACCGACAAATGACTGCAAACATGTAATGTATCGGAAGCTAACAACGCAACAACAGCCTATGTATCGAGATCGGAAGCAGATTCTAAACTGTCAACAAGGGAAATGTCAACGTCAGAATCGGTGTTCTCAACAGTATCGGCACATTTTTCACTATCTTCTTCTCTCGGCCTAGGGGCTTGTTTCATTCTAGAAGCACCACTTCTCGCTCGCTTAAGCAAAGGCACGTTGTGCTTTATGTAGGCCAATCAGGAACAAAAGTGAGAGCTTACCGAACAAACTGAACCTAATACGGAAATGCAACTAGAAATAGACCTGATTCACGTTTCCTTGATTGCATTAGGAGCGCTAAAGGCGTCAGGTTCATTAAAAAGCAGTAATGAATATTTTTCCTTTTTTCCATTTTTTTCCGAACCCCTAGGAAAATTTCCGGAAATTTTCCGGAAAATTTCCTTTTTTTCCATTGGAAATTTTCCATGGAACATCTCTAGGGGTGGGCACTAAAAAACGCTCAAAAAACGAGAAAAATTGCAATTTTTGGCCTAAAAATCGCCAAAAATCGCTAATTTCGGCTGAAAACAGCTAAAAAGTGCTGTTTTGCAGGCGATTTTGGCAATTTTTGTGTGTGAAATTGTAAAAAATTGCAAAAATTTGCTCGAAAATTTACTTGCCAGAAAAATCGGAGGGGGGGTCGGTGAAATGGTCTCGGGGGGGAGTCTGGCCTAAGTCGGGTGGGGGGCAGACCCCCCAGACCCCCCGGTTACATGTATGCTTGCCAGAAACATCGGAGCGGGGCGACGTGGAAAATCGTCTCGGGGGGTCCCCATTCGGCGAGGTCTGGCCTAAGTCGGGTGGGAGGCAGACCCCCAGACCACCCCTGTTACATGTATGTATGGCTGCATCTTCTACTTGAAACTAGGGATGCAAATGGTATCCGGTATTATTTGGTATTATTCGGTATTATTTGGTATTTTCTAGGTATTTGGTATTATTTGGTATTTGGTATTTTTTTATACCAAATAATACCAAATAATACCAAATAGTTTAGATAACTAAACAGTTATCTTTTAAGCGATAAATTCTGCATATTTTGCGACTGTATACCATGTCAGAGCTCTTCTGTTCAGAGTTTTATCTTTATTTCTCATTTACTATAAGTTTAACAATGCAGATACGCAGAACAAGACGTCTCTTTACCGTTTCTGAGCAACAAAACAATAAAGAATTCTGACCAGCTTAGCTTGATAACAAACAACCATTCATGGAAAATTCTCAAAAAGTGGGAGGGGGCCCATGAAACGACGGAAGGCGATTTTGGGGGAAGGGGGGGCTCCGAAAAATCGGGATTTTGGTACGACGTCGTTTATGGACGGCCCCTTTATCGAGACCGAGCCTAGACCGAAAACGTCACAACGTGCTTGCCCATTTCCCGAGTAAGTGAAAAACCATCAAATTCTGCTCGTTTTCTTTCTCGGCATGACTAGATTTCTTTTAGATGCAACAAAAACTCTTCCACTGAGGCAAAACTTATATATTTTCGCTGAAAAAACAAAAAGTATGACTTTGCGCTCATTCCAAACAGCTAGCGACCTGTTTATCAACTATTTGGAATTATTTGGTATTATTTGGTATAGAAAATACCATCTAGTATTTGGTATTTGGCATTTGGTATTTTTTATACCATTTGCATCCCTACTTGAAACCCAACCCTACTTAAAATATAAAAATCGAAGATGCGGAGATCACTCGAATTGCAAGTTTTGAACACAGACGTCCGAGTGTGGTATCAAATGACTGCTGACGATCTCTTGATTATTATTTTACACATCCCCATCTAATTAATGCATGCTGTATTCAGCTTTACGTCAGATACGTGGTTTTGGTTTCGGAACAAATCCTGTGAAACCAGCACACCCAATTTATAGATTTTTAACAAATATGACCGTATGCAGTATCAAACAACTGCTCTTAACTTCTAGATTATTATTTTACTTACATACTAACACAACAGCAAAACCACAACCAATTACTGCATGCCAGCTCAGCTCAGTTTACGCGCTCGCTGACCTCGTTACTAAGTCTTACTTCATCGATTATCGGCCGATTACCCCCGGAACCACAGTTTGAAAACTTGCTATAAAGTATATACCCATAGAAGAAAAAGAAGAAAATTAATTAACATCGTCCAGTACAAAAGTCAAGCGTCACCGATCAGAATCAAAGGACGGGCTGGGCCGATCGACCGGCTTCTAATGCCTGACCTTAGTACATGCAAGTAGATTCAAACCTGATAGTTCAGTTTTACAAGCTTTTTCGGAAGAGGAATTTACCACTTTAGAAGGCAATGCGTTCCAAGTACCTGTTACTAGAGATGCAACCGTAAATCGGTATTATCCGGTATTTTTTGGGTCTATTCACTATCCGGTATCCGGTATTCATAATACCGGATAATACCGGATATTTTGGATGGTAGGTGTACAGCTCTGCAACTGTTCCATCCATGTAGTATTGTGTGTTTTTAACTGAAATCATTTAAGCTCCCTTTGTAAACAGTCAGTTTCTCGTTTACTCTGCATAATGACCAGGGATAGTTTACTACCGGTACAACATAACAGCTACACCAGTGCTACTTGTACTAAATAACTCCACCATACTATCTCTTAAACACGCGGAAAGTTCAGATGTGTTTTGATTGACAGCAACTTTTCAGCCTTATCTAGCCTATAGCCAACCGGCTTCTTCTCTCATCATAGATGTTCTGTTGCACTATAGGGTCAGGCACCTCATCATTAATGTACTGTCTTTGTCACGTCTCAGATAATTAATCATCGAACCAGTGCACTGATCCTTTCCTCTTGAGATAACGCGTTCGTCAACATTAAAAATAGAGTGTCCATCCATCCTCCGTTTCAGCGAAAAAACGCCAAATTTTACCTCTTTTCTCTTTCGGCATAACGATTTACTGTTTACATAATCAACTAAACCAGTTTTAGCAATAAAAAATGAAGAAATTCGACCTTTTCTTGAAGAAAAAAGAAATTTCTATCTAACTTTGATTCCTATTTGCTACACACCTGACGATTCTAAATTATCCGGTATTATCCGGTATTACCCGGTATCCGGTCTTCTGAAAAATTATCCGGTATACGGTATCCGGTATCCGGTATTTTATTTTACGGTTGCATCTCTACCTGTTACCCTGTTGGCAAAGAAATTTTTGGTTGTGTCGAGACGAGTATACTGTGTAAATAATTTCAACCTGTGGCCACGCGTGACAGACACGCGCGCGAATTCAAATAATTCCAGGACCGGAACATCTGTCTGCCCAAGAGCATATGGGTAGATATGACAATTTGCTATTTATTAAACATAAGTATAACCATACATGTAATGTAACAGGGGGGTCTGGGGGTCTGCCCCCCACCCGACTTAGCCCAGATCCCCCGGATCCCCCCCCCCCGAGACGATTTCGCCGACCCCCCCTCCGATTTCTCTGGCAAGTAAATTTTTGAGCAAATGTGTGCAATTTTTTACAATTTCAGACACAAAAATTGCCAAAATCGCGTGCAAAACAGCACTTTTTAGCTGTATTTCAGGCCAAATTAGCGATTTTTGACGATTTTTAGCCCAAAAATTGCGATTTTTTCGATTTTTGAGCATTTTTTAGTGCCCTATCCCCTCCCAAAATTTTGGCTCAGACCCTCCCGGCCGGCGCCAGACCCCCCAAACCCCCCTCCCCCATCGGCGGATGACCTGTTACATGTATGAGTATAACAACAGTCTTCTTCCAAGCCCCAGGACGGTAGCTTGTTTAAACTGAAAATGGACAAAATGGTCTAAACTTGAAACACTGATCGGCGCAAGCAGTGATCTCCCTATCGAAGAAAATCGAATACTTTCGTAATATGGAATCGGATACCCAGTTGCGGATCGCCTAATCAGCCTCAAGCGGTCTCTAACAGATAAGTCACTCATCTCCTGGGCACTTAAATGCCCAAGTCCCCAGGATCATATGTCTACGCCCAGCCAGTGCATCGCATTGTGTGACCAAATGTTCAGGCGTTTCTTCCTCTTCTAAAGACACATCGAACAACTGCCCCACGCTACGGAGTCGAAGAGGATGACGATCCTGGTGAGGCCAAGGGGTCCAATGTTACCGCCTCCGGGGCATCTCTGCATACCCCTCGGGGTCAATGTAGAGTGGACTATAAATACGGCCCCAGGTCGACCCTGGCTAGTCCCCAAATGGTAACACCTTTCCCGGGCACGCAGCATGTTCCTGTTAGCTGCTGTGTTTGTTGGCTTCGGACTCAAGCCTCTGGTTTCACGCCTGCCTCCTGGATTCCCGCTGGAAATCAGTTGCAACTGAGCTGAATCTAGTGTCGAAGATGGGTCGGCCGCCTGATTTCCAAGCTTGAGGAAGGAGCCGTCAATTGTTCCTGGGTAGATACAACAACAACAACATCCTGGTGAGGCACCAACCCAAACAGTTCCGGAGACAACTGTCATCTCGGGTGAAGCTCAAAGTTCCCAGCCAAAGACCAAGACTCGGAAGAACTGGCTTGCTCCAACAGGCGATGAATATGGACTTCGTTCTTATTGGTTGTTACTGTTAATGGGCGATTGTTCCCAATAAACCCTTGTTTGAAATCCTGTTGTATCACCTCTCACTCGGCCCACAAACACAACAACTAGGTACCATTACGTGACACACGTATCAAGGGGGCGTTAAATACAGGGTCCACCAAAAAAAATCAACCCAGCAGATTTTTCGCTGTACCAACCGCAAATCTCAACCGATTTGAATGAATCCTGCTTTAAATGAAAGATAAATAAATCCTTAAAAGACTGCTGCAATTTTCATTAATATACTCTGCTTAGTTCCTGAGATATTGGCTCTCAAAGTCAAAACAGTAATTTTAGCAGTGAACAAGAGGGATTTTTTTATTATTCTGCACTTCGCACCTAATAAAACGGATTCCTGCTACTGCTATGGGCTATAATTGGAGGCTTTACTGGTGACAGAGAAACTCGGTTTACTTTAACACTAAAGTATCATTAGCCCCAGCAGTAGGAATCTGCTTTATTATGAAATGCAACGCAATCGCTCTTGTTCTTTACTTTGCCAAAATCTGTTTCGACTTAGCGGGCAAATATCTCAAGAACTAAACTGTGAATCTCAATAAGAATTACACCAATCTTTGAAGAATTTCTCAGTCTTTCATTCAAAAAAGGATTCATTCAAATCGGTTGAGATTCATGGTTGCAAAAGTAAAAAAAATCTGCTGGTTTGTTCTTTATCACTTTTGTTCATTGCCAAAATCTCTGTTTTGACTTTGAGGACAAATATCTCAGGAACCAAGCAGGCTATCTTAATAAACGTTACACCAATCTTTCAAGAATTTATTTATCTTTCATTTGAAAAAGGATTCATTCAAATCGGTTGAGATTTGGGGTTGCTACAGCAAAAAAATCTGCTGGGTTGTTTTTTTTTGGCGGACCCTATACATACTATGTAATAAAATCGCCAACCTAACCTCCGCCGGCAGCAATAAGTAGTAAGTAATGATTGGCGAATCCTTCTTCCCTCATGCGATTAAGTAATTTTTGCACGCACTCTGAGATTTCATCGGAGGAACTTATTGAAAATAGGAAAGAGCCAGAAATTATTAACCCAAAAATCACTAAATCACACTAATTGTTTGGAACGTGCTTTATGGATTGGAAATTGCGGCAATAAATAGTAAAAAAATGATCGAGTCAGCCGATGAGCTGTATTACGGCCGTTCAAATAACCTGTTTATTAATTCATAAGGGAAACCTGATTCTGACACCCAGCCTGGAAGCAGTGCTAGTTATTGCTCTGTTAGTGTAATCGGGATGTGCATTAGGAATCGTAAACCAGGCTAGGATACTCAGAACTTGAGCTGAAATTTGTTTCCACGATTTTGGAAAAAAAACAGAAAATCATCTTTAGCTGCACTCAACACAGACACAGACTAGTACAGTGGCGTATCCAGGATTTTGGAAAGGGGGGCTGTAAAATTTTGAAAGCGCCTGGTTGGCCCGCTGCCCAACCAGGGTAAGAAAATTTAGCAAAATTAGCCTTCAAAAACGCGTTTAAAACGCATTCCGAGCTTAAAATTAACAGAAATTGCAAGTTTTAGTTGTTTATAATGGCCTGGTTCGGCTTCTGCCCGACCAGGGCGAGAAAATTTTGAAAATTTGGCCTTAAATAACGCATTTAGAAGGCATTCTGAGCACAAAATAGACAGTTTTAGTACATAATTCATTAGTTTCTTATATTTTTGACAGACTTTTTCTTCTTACCTCCACCGCAAAGGGGGGTGTACACACCCTACACCCCCTGGATACGCCACTGGACTAGTAGTAACTAGTGGCTACAAATTCTCACAGTCTGAACTGAACCAAACCAAAGCTACACAAATTTGCATATCAGGCTGTTGTTGTTAAGGATCGCAAAGATCGTTTGCAGGCAGGATGGCAGGATCGTCTGCATTGCCAGAGCATGAAGGCAGTGTTTTTGGCGCAAGCACCTTTGGCCTTCCAGTATGTACAGTACCTGTGCTTGTTGTGACACAGGTCTTTCCAGCTGTTCTTAGGCTTGCACTTCTGCACGCACGAATTGGGACACATTGTTCGCATTTTCTCCCAGCTTTTCTCACACTTCCCAGAAAGTCTCCAGTACTTGCACCAGGGATGCCGATTCTCACACGGACCGTACTTCAGACCCTTGTAAACTACTCTCTTGCATTGGCTCTCTGTAAAACAGAAGTAGAAGAAAAACGGCAACTTTTGAATTTAGCCTAGCAAATAGAAGCAAAATGAAAATACCACACAATCTTTCAGTCGTGCACTTTCCTTCACACGCACTGCAAGCCGGACCACGTTTGTAGGGCCTCAAACCATTGACATTGCCTCTGAAATTGGTTTTACAAATACAGGGTGTGCCACAAAAAAAACAACCCAGCAGATTTTTAGCTGTAGCATCCGCAAATCTCAACCGATTTGAATGAATCCTTCTTTAAATGAAAGATAAATAAATCCTTAAAAGATTGCTGAAATTTTCATTAATGTACTCTGCTTAGTTCCTGAGATATTGGCTCTCAAAGTCAAAACAGTGATTTTGGCAGTGAACAAGAGGGTTTTTATTACTCTGCACTTCGGAATAAAACGGATTCCTGCTACTGCTGAGGGCTATTGGAGCCTTTACTGGTGACACAGAAACTCGGTTTACTTCAACACTAAAGTATCATTAGCCCCAGCAGTAGGAATCTGCTTTATTATGAAATGCAACGGAATCGCTCTTGTTCTTTGCCAAAATCTGTTTCGACTTAGAAGGCAAATATCTCAAGAACTAAACTGTGAATCTCAACAAAAATTGCAGCAATCTTTGAAGAATTTATCAATCTTTCATTTAAAAAAGGATTCATTCAAATCGGTTGAGATTTGTGGTTGCAAAACTAAAAAATCTGCTGGGTTGTTCTTTATCACTCTTGTTCATTGCCAAAATCTCTGTTTTGACTTTGAGCACAAATATCTCAGGAACTAAGCACACTATCTTAATAAACGTTACATCAATCTTTCGAGCATTTATTTATCTTTCATTTAAAGAACGATTCATTCAAATCGGCTGAGATTTCCGGTTGCTACAGCAAGAAATCTGCTGGTTTGTTTTTTTGGCGCACCCTGTAGATGCAAGTACAATACGGGAGCAAAAAAAACATACGAAGGACCGTAGTAACAGGCTGCCATGTATCCTGCATTTCCACTGTGTATGAGCGCCTTTTTCAAACGAGAACACCAGTGTATGGCACAACCAACTGAGCAACTCCTGGCCCAAACTACCTTTAAAGGCAAAGACAAATAATTCATAAAAGTAAGATATTGAAAAATTCAATACAATGAAGCCCAAAATCAATACAAAAATGTGATATTAGATATGTCAGTTTTGGTATCTTACCTGATTTAAATGACAGTTAAGGCGCTTTGAAACAGATTTCCTGACTGACACTCACAAAAAGCAGGTCGGTTTTGGATGATCTCACTTACACTTCATTTACTGTAATTAAGCCAAACAAACCTGTTTATAATGACCGCAATGCACGTTTTTGGTGCAATTTCCGGTGTCCCAGTGGTAGTCGGGCTTTTCGGCAACGAATTGTTCAACTATTCTTTCTGGGGAGGGTACAAACGAGCTGACATAGATGTTCTCTCCGACTTCAATGTAGTTTTTGGAAGTTCTCGGCTGGACAGTGTGTTCCAGACCGACACAGGTGGCCACAAACCTCTCCGCTTTCAGCTGAAGATCGTCGTCCCAAACCTACAATACATTTGAATATAATAGAACAACACGGGTCACTATGGTTGAACAGCAAACAATAAATAACGATAAGAAGAGAATACTTTAGCTAAAATGATGAAACTCTTGCATAATCAAGTTCTGTTACGAACAAACGTACAACTGACTGAAATAAGAAAGAGAAAAAATTGATGATTACCATTTCCTGCATATCAGACGCCATAAATTCTTTTCTTCGTGCTTCATTATGCGCCCTCACCCAAGCTGCTTTATCTGGTAAAACCACTGAAAATGACAAATTTCTAAGAAATCGCCTTGAATCCTTTGTAGATTTCGGTGAACAGAATTCAAATTTCTTTATTCGTCTAAATAAAATTGTCTTCGTTTGAACTTACACCCGGCATGCACAAATCCATGAAAGGATGAAATGACAAAAAATAACAATCGTGTCATCAAATCAACACCCGACAACCTTAAAAATACCCGTTCTTGCGCAACTGGACTGACGCGGAAGGATGCCACCGTCGCTAGCAGCAGGTGCGGTCCGGTTTTAAGACTAAAACCTGCTCTCCATCTTAGGTGGCCGCCTCGCTTTTTCTCTCTATTTGCCTAATTTGGTCATCTAAACCGGCCGCCTGGGAATGGAATCCAGTTTTTAGGTTGCTTCTTACACTTTCGATTTTACGCACGACCGGCAAAGAAGGCCTTTTGATAGATTTGATTTAGTGGCCGCTGGCCCTTCCAGTGGAGAGTGAAACCGGTTTCAACTCCTCTGCGCGTTTCGCTCTTGTCAGCAGTGCATCCTTTCTGCGCCCCAGAGATCGTCGTTGTTTGACTAGTTTTCGCTTTGTCGCACCCTGTGACATTTGTCACGCATTTGAAGGAGGACGCTATTTATCTTACAGAAATACAACCACCTATTAAAAATAAAATCGGTCAATTATGCGCCAAAAAAGACAGCCTTGACCTGCATAGGAAATTTCAAGCTGGTCAGTGCGTCAATCAATTATTATTGTTGGTGTAACTTTTCATCACGTGTTTATGTGTTTAGCAGAACAGAAAGGTCCGTTCGTAGCCTAAATGGACTAAGCGAATTATGTACAAATCGTTGCTAACCAAGCAGACAATCTTAATTTGCACTCCCTTAACCCACGTCTCCGGAAATTGAGTGGCCAGCGCAACAGTAAAAGGCGTATTGTCCATTTTTCCTGCACCCCACTGTTGGCTCGGAAAATGCAAATTGCCAGCCTGTCTAGCAGCTAAATTTACTGGCCCATGTAAGCTTTCACGCTAAATGGAATTGCGGCATTTGGCCTTTTATGGAAATGCGCTCTAAAATACTGTCTTCTTGTGGTAGTCTTTAGAGCGACAACCCAAAAATGGTCCACGTATTTTCGGCGGTCCGTCCTAACTTGAAGAGCATTTTTAGCAAGTATCAGTCCATAGTGGTTATTATCTGTTATGCAATCTTTACCTTATTATCAGCCGAGCTTATGTACGTTTTTGAACAAAACTTCGAACCACATCACATAGCTTCCGGCGGCTGTTTGGGAGATTTTGATTATCTTACTGCTGTCCATTACATAAATACGCTGCATACGACTATTGGCTACGGTAATGTCTACGCTTGTACCGTACCTGGAAAGATTTTTACAGTATTCTACGCTCTAATAGCCATGCCAATTACCTTAATTGTACTGGGTATGATGGGAAAAATAGTGGCAAAGGGCTTTAACCGGCTGTGGAAATTGCTGAAATCAGTCTTTCGAAAGACTAAAGTACGCGACGAGGAAACGCAGGAAGGTGCAGAAGAAAAAAATCCCGAAGAACTATTCCCATTGTCGGCGGCCATCTTGCTCTCAATC
The DNA here is from genome assembly GCA_030248155.1 of Sabatieria punctata. Lineage (NCBI taxonomy): Eukaryota > Metazoa > Nematoda > Chromadorea > Araeolaimida > Comesomatidae > Sabatieria > Sabatieria punctata. Next base: position 59,298 of record JASANB010008013.1, read on the forward strand.
AACTTTATTTTACTGTCCTCTTTGTTCTTCTGTTTCACCGAAGGCTGGCCGTACGGAGAGGCCGTTTATTACATGTGGATAACGCTGACTACTGTAGGGCTGGGAGACATTGCGCCCAGCAAAAACGATTGGGTCTTCCTTACCTACACGTTCGTCTTCGTGGGTTTGGTTCTGGTCTCTATGTGCATTAACCTGCTGCAAATGAAGATTGAAAAAATGATCAAGGATATACAAGAAAGAATTAGAGAGAAATACAGGTAGTTGGCGGGGGCCGTCCGTCCTGCTTAACTAGGCGACAGGGGTCGGTTGTCGCCCACCGAACTATGTACCCTAGGGCTGCCCCCAGACACTATAATAATCGATTTTCCGCTATATTTGAGCTCAAAACAGCTCATTTTAGCGATTTAAATTACTGGTTTTTGCAAATTTTGAGAGATTTTCTGGAATAGCCTGCGATTGTTTTATGTAAATATCGGACAGTAAAACTGGCAAAGTTGACGAGGAAACACTTGACAGATTCCCTTTACATTTAACAGGTCATCTTCCGATAGGGGAGTGGTTTTGGGGTCTGGTGCCGTGGAGTCGAGTCTGAGCCCAAAATGGAGGGAGTACTCAGCTAAAAATATCGCAATTTCGGCTAAAAAATCGCAAAAAGATCGCTGATTTGGAGCTAGAAAAAGTGCCGTTTTACAATTTACAGGCGATTTTAACAATTCTACGTAGTGCTCGACATTCTAAAAATTGCAAAAATTTGCTGAAACAATTACTTGTCACAAAATCTGAGCACGGGCTCTGGCCCAAGTTAGGATAGTGAGTGATATTTTTGTACTGAAATTGTGTAAGTTTGATAACTGATAACTGTATAAGAAACTAAGTTTGAGCTATTGTATTTACAACTCTAAAAGTTTAGAGCTCGTCGCGCCGAGATGGTGGCAAAAGGAATGACGGAGGAAGAAATTAGCGCCCAACTGGCGGCCGGTAGCCGGAGAGGTGACTCAGACGTCGGTGGGGGTCTGCTGGGGAGTGTCGGCTCCTCAGTGGAAGAAAAGCTACTAACAAAGTTATTCGTAAGCGAACAGAAAATCGAACAGATCAAACAAAAAGCCGCCACAACTGTCGACTCGGCCGTACAAGTCAACTTTAATCCCGAGAAAAGAGACGCTAAGATCCAAGCCGATTTAGGATTGGAAAAGCCGATGTGGCGAATTTAGAAAACTTCCGACAGTTTCATAGACGCAAAATAAATGTGTACCAGTGCCGCTTACATAAATATACGCTTGCACAAAAATTCTACATCGCTGTAACCTGTCCTATTTATACACAGTCCATCTGTGATGTAGCATTACGATTATGCTCGCATACTAGCTGCCCGGTAAATGTACTAGCCAGTCAGTGTCTGATTTTAAATTGAGCGCACCAGATTCAATCGTACTAAAATTGAATACTACCATGATTCTTGTCAGAGTGCATAGAGACGTTCCCTTTGGAGCTCCCGAAATCACAACTGTGGCGTTGGAGCAAATTTCACTGGACAGCACAGTTCGGGAGCTGAAATCTGCAATTTTCTCGAGCGTTAGCATGGTGCCCAGTCAACAGCAGATCTTCTTTCTTGGTACTGTATGTCATGTCACATTTTTATTGTTATACAAAGGGAATGTATCGGAAGCTCTGTTCGTTTAAATCGTTTGCGGTTTTCGAAACGAATTTATTGAGTAGATACGGTAGCATGGCAATTTACGGTCCGACCTGGATGCAAGTAAAGCCTAACTGACGCGACGACGATGTTGTCTGATAAATCATACAAGACCACTTACCCCCTTGGTAGGGCGGCTGATGTGTTAAACTAAAAGCGAAGCCATAGGTCTAAAGCTAAGCTAGAGCATGAACTAATGCTTAAATTAAATCCTGATACTAAAACTGAGCCTAAAACTAAGCAAAAGCGTAAATCTAAATCAGTAATTGCGTTGTGGGGCGGTACTGTCCGAGTACGAAATTTTCGGCAACTTTTTCAAGGGCCGTAAATTTGTGTAATTTACGGTCGCGTCTTACGGTAGTCACTTGATTTTCAGGAAAGCTTTCGATAATCACCGGGCTCCCGATAGATTCTCGTGGATGTCAAAACACAGCTGTTTAGACGGTTTTTTAACTTTAAAATGCTGACAAGTTAAGCAAGTGGTGTGTCATGCAAAAACTAGTACTATTGCCAACTACTGGAAGTAAATAGAGTGCTGTGGTGTTAAAATTTTAAACCACAATTTTAGCTGGCAGAAAAAAGTTTTAGAGCCTTCCTCGACCAACCAAAACTAGTCGATCGCAGTTCCAATATTTATTTTTTTACTCTAACAAATATTTAGGAGAATTTCTGGAGAAAAACAACAAATTGCTGAGAGAGTGTGAAGTAAAGAACGAACAAACCGACATCCTTGACGTCTACCAACATCCCATGGCTCTGATGCAAAAAATGACTGCGCTAAAAATGAAAGCCAAAGTGAATCAATCCGGCATTAAGAAGTTAGCTGAACTTGTAAAAAAATAAATTAACCCCTTTTTTATTTTATGGGTTGTTGCTTTCTATGTGCAATTTTGCAATTGTGACATGGCTTCCTTCCATTGTGTTTTATAATTTAGAGTGTATTACGGTACTGTACTGTTCTTGTCTCACGGAGATGTTTTGTTAAATTTTGCCTGCCAGTTAGTTTATTGAAGGTTTTGGTTAGAACAAGGTGTGCTGATTATTTGCACGCTTAGCTTAATCATTGCCTGTCAGACATTATACGTACACCCTGTGCCCGCTTCAGGCCCTGAAAATGAATGTTTTATTAGAAGAAACCTGTAAACGTACATGTAACAGGGGTTCGGAGGTCTGCCCCACCTTACTTATGCCAGACCCCCGATCCCCCGAAACGATTTTTCCGACTCCCTCAGATTTTCTGGCAAGTAATGTTTTGTTTGAGCCATTTTTTACGACTTTTTACAATTTCAGACACTAAAAATCTCTAAAATCGGCTGTCAAACAGCAAAGAGCACTTTTTAGCTGTATTTGTGGAGCCGAAATGAGCGATTTTTGACGATTTTTAGCCGAAAAATTGCGATCTTGTGCGATTTTTGAGCATTTTTAGGGCGCAAACCCCCTAGAATTTGGGCTCAATACGCCCGACCGCCGCCAGCCAGACCCCCAACCCCTCCTCTTTCGGCGGATGACCTGTTACAACGTATGCTCTAATTCTTACGTACTGTATGTACGTACGTACATTTTGACACGACATCTATGTTGTTGTTGCAGTAAGTTTCTGTCCTTTCGGACTAAGGAGTAGCCCGCTGCTATAGAGACAGAAGGTCCGGCAGCCTCCTAGCAACAACCCTCCCCTTTGCTGTTGGTGTGTGCAAGACAGCTAAGATTTGGTTGCCATTTATCTGCCTGCCATTTCTGACTTTCGATGGCCTGGGTTGGGTTGCCTCCCTGAGCCCAAATCTTACTACGGTATGTCTAAATTTTATAGATTCTCTTCGGTCCTGTTAATTAGAGTTATACTTTTGGAGTTCAATCAAAAATAATTTTGGAGACCGTTTACCTACAATGACTTGGTGACAGATATATCTTATTGCTATAACTCAATGCAATCATGGTATCGGTTTAAGTCGGTACCGGCACCATAAATTTCAAGACATCCTTTCCTGACAGAAAAACGGCTAGCACACTCAAATCTTTCTATCAAATTCTATATCCCTCGATGCGTTCCATCAATTGCAAATTTAAATTCATATAGACAAATTTCCGACTAAAAACTGCACCTACCAACCACCCTGCTTCTTATATCCAGCTAGTCATGGGCTACCGGAGTTTTCCACTTACAAGACCTGGTCTTATAACTGGAAAATGCCCAAATTTAGGGTTACTTTTTGGCACCCTTTTGAAGACCATGGTCTTATAACTGGAAAATGTTATTTCACTACAAAAAAAATTTTTGGCCAATAGTTGAATTTGTTTTTCACCTACTGTAGGTGGCTGTTCCAGACATGCCTGACCAGTTTACACTTGACTTGTACAACTTTACTTGAAATTACAAAAAGAAAGGTTGTGTTGAAGCATAACAGGTACTGTATTGCGTTCAAAACAAAAATCAGAATCATGTTTTATCTATATTATGTACTTCTGCCTTTGGTTTCTCACGATGGACAGCTTTTGTTTACTTTAAAAACAGTTAATTGTGTGCTAAAATCGGTCAATTAAACTAAGACCATGGTCATTTAACTGGAAAATGGGTGTCTATGAACCAAGTTTTCTGACCACCTATTTGAAGACCATGGTCTTATAACTGAAACAAAAACCTATTATAAGACCATGGTCTTCTAACTATGGTGGTCTTATAGGCGGAAATCTCCGGTAGCATTTCGGCTAAGGGGTGGTAAACTTTACAAATCCTGAGGGGGACTGAAGGTAGAGTGTAATGGGGCGGTCAACCCCTTCTTAGCTGCTCCTCTGCCCATGTCAGTTTGTGTCTAAGCCCCGACCGCTGCATTCAGACGAGCACTGAATAATTCATCGGCAGCTTGTTGCCGGCTTTGTTTACCCCACGTGGCGGCATTCGCGGTGGCATCGATTTGCTGGCCATTCGCCAGAGAGAGTAATTCCAGCCTGGGCAGGCAAAGCTAACCATTTCTCTCTACTTTCAGTTCAGCCAATTAGAACGCTGTTGCTCTTTATTTCGACGATTTGTAGCCAGCAATTTCGCTTCTAATTGCCCCAATTAGGCCGGAGGGGACGGCGCGCCCCCGGCAAAAAATAATTCTACCGATCAATACGTATCAGTCCGTGCAAGTTCTGCTCAGCCGGCATCATCAGTTTTGCGGCTGCGCCAGTTGTCAGTCAGTTGGGCCGGTTTTGACCCACTGCAGAGTCTTGTTTATATGCCTGCTGCTCGTTCGCATAGGTACTAGGCCGGGAACACCTATACGCTCTTTTAACTTTTTTCCGCCGTTCCCTAAAAGTCGAGCTTTATGGCGTGCCGGTTGATTAGTGAAGCCGCGTAAGCTGGCCATCGCTTAACCTAGAAGATATCGATTTTCGGACGTTTCGAAATCTAAATTTCCGTGCAAAGGGCAACAAGGCGGCCGGCCGCGCTTCCTTATCGGCGAGAAATTTTTACTGCAAATAAATAGTTGGTTTATTGTGTGCAGCGGCTCAGCGTGCCGGGCTGCAAAGCTGAACGGCTAGCGATTGCTAATTAGGGACAGGTTCGTGTCTTGATTAGCTTGATTGAAGTAGCCGCCAGCGTTAAAAGAGGATTTGTGTTTAGCATTTGCTCGTGCTTTTTAGACTCTAACGAGACCATTTCAAAATCGTATCTGTCAAGAAAAATGTAGAAATATGTTCTCCTTACAACATTTGACTGTTTTTCAGAAGCAATCAAGCGTTTGACTTTTAGCCCCTGTTCAAATATTCTGTGTATGCAGTGGAGCGAAGGGTTAAAGTGCGATTAAGACTGGTGTTATAGAATTTCTGCCCTTAACGAACTGCGCTTGTCGTAAAAAGGCCAATTTAATTCAGTAATCAATGCCTAGTGGAGTTGGTGGTTCAATCAAATTCCATTTCCCCGTCTTGCTTTTTGTTTGTTTTCGCCTCGATCGCTTTCAACACGCTACCAACGTGTTTTTGAGCTGTTTCTAAATTTAGTTATTTGCATGCATAGCTTGTTTTAAGGGTAGTGCATTTGCTTTACATGTACGTAACTACGAGAGGGTTTTCAATAACGATTCTAAAAGAACTCTCTATAGTGTCATTAAAAGTCCATCACAAACTAGCGTTACAGCTAATTTTATCCAAATATTTTAGACGTTCGAAGTTTACCAAAGAAATCAAAATCTCATAGAAAAGCTATCCCACGTTTCAGAGCTTTTGACTAAAAGCTAACACTTCTTGTTCACTTGAATAAACATTGAACAGTTGGCTGGGCTTAGTGCGAACCGCGGAACAATTCCCAACTGTGTAAACTTGTAATTCTTCCTACAATCTGACTACAGTTTAATTTGTATGCAGGCAGGTCTCTTGCACCTTAACAGATCTGTCTATATCGTTTTCGCGTCAGGCAGTAAAACAACTTTTTGTCGCGCTGTGCTCATTGCTTTTTACCTTCTTGCATTTGAACGATTGACCGACCCTGTTTTAGCTCTGCAGCCATGATCAAATGGGAGAAATTTGAGAAGAAGTTTGAGAAGCGATTCAGAGATAAACACAAGCACAGCAAAAGTGTCGAGAAAAACATTTCAACGCTTACTGACTCGCCAAGTTGGTTCTAGGCTTTTTTTTTGCAAGTTCTTGATTAAGTTTTTCATAAAATTCGTTTATGCGTGGCAAAGGCAGCTGTGCCCTTAGCAAACAGGACTAATTGAAAAGATTGATTGGCAACTAAGTTTAGGTCTGGAGCCATGATTGATTTTGAGAGTCGTTTTAACTGCAACGCAATTACAATCTTTAACAAGCTGCAACTCTTTTACTTCCTGGTTGATCTTAGGTAGCTATATATCAATTAAAACTACAGTTTATCCTCTTTAAAATGATATATTGGTCTTGAAAATCGAATGATGAACAGGTGAGAAAGAAGCATTTTGTTAAAAAAATATCAATTTTTCATGGTATCTCCGCTCCTGTTCCTCCCCTCGGTCTGTCAGCCCGCGTGTGACGCTTCGAAACCAGCTGGATTTCGACGTTTTGGCTCTGCTTAACAGCAGTACTTGCTACGATGCTATGCCGACCAGCAGTAAATTGGCAATTTTCGATACCAGATTGGGCCTCCAACGTACCTATTTTGCCAGATTTCACACTGGTTGGTTGGTTGGAAACAGATCGGTTTGAGAAATTTGAATTAGAAAAATTTAGATTGTCGCACTGCACTGCTATACGACCACTCTAAAGAAGAAATGGTCGGATTTTTATTGATTTCCGATTTTGTGCGTCTGGTGGTCAAGTATGAGTCGTTTTGGACCGACGTTGAGGCCTTCGATAAAGGATACGAAACTTTGGGAAACACGCCCATTTATGAATTGCTAGGTGAGGCACCTACTGTGTACGTATACTGTACTAACTAAAAAATACTATAGTACATACATATTGAATAGATACAGTACTATGTACAGTATTTGTTTCAGATATGCTGAAGAACGACGATATCTATCGGCCTTTTATTCCGGTGAATGCGGAAGAGAGGTACTTTGTTTTTATACAGTGTCGCAAAAGTGACAATATTTCTATTTTTTCTGCTATTTCCGGTTACGCAAATTTTGACTAAATTGGCTGAATTTTGAAAAGGGTGCCAAAATAGGGGAAATTTTGTCTTGTAATTTCCGCAAATGTTCGCGAAACAACTTGGAATTTGGGGACACTCTGTAAACCTGTGGGTTATTTAAATTTCAAGCATACACATTGATACAGTCTTGAGAAAATGAAGATCTTTCTAAAGATTTCTTTGAATGAGCTGAATAGAAAAAGAGATCATTAGGTAAATCCTTCTTTTTTACGAATGTCATTCTCTATACATGAAATTTTCACATAAATATTACACAGTTTTGCAAGGTTTTCCTAATTTTTGGTCATTTGGCGTACATTTGCGGAAATCACAACAAAAGCACACAAAATTTGCCCACGTTTCAAATTTCAGCCAATTTGGTCAAAAGTTGCGGGAACGGCAGTAATAGAAATAGAGTCATTTTTTCGGACACCTCTAGGTTAAACAAAAACTAGTTTTTTACCATCTCACAGTCTAAACTGTTATATTATTCAAAAGATTTTGTACCATATCAGACACAAGAAACGCTAAAATTGTGTGTAAAACTTTATAATAGTTTCCTTTTCAATCTTAATCCTTACTAGCAGAAGCTACTCTATTTGGAGTAGTACCCCACATAGAATCACGCTTTGCGTGCGGCTGTTTTTAGCATAAATGTGATTGGAAAATAAAAGTGCAAAAAAAGTGATTGGTCAGTCACGCTTTTTTTTCTGACAATGCACAGTGCTGCATACAACGCGTGATTGGCCAGTCACGTTTTTTGAAAATTTCAGTGATTTCAAAAACATGTTTTGCGTGATTACCATTTTTTAGGCACGCATTGCGTGTCCCTATGGCCAGGCACGCAAAAAATTTGTGCGTCTAAGAGCTAAGTACCGTATAGTGCTGTTTATAGTACCCGGGTACTATATATGGCACTTAGGGTTTTGCGAAAATAAAATTGAATCCATTTATAGTACCCGGGTACTATATATGGCACCTACGAAGTCTGCTCTATAAGAAACTAACAATAGTATGTGATGTTCTTTGCCCAAATTACCGAATTGATGTAAAAAAAGGCTTATGTACATACATCAGAACCTCTATGATTGCATTATCTACTGTTTTTCTTCGTACAAACAAGGTTTACCACCAAAAATACTGTATTTTTTGCCCGTTTTGTATTTATAACAGCTTATTTCAGAATAAAAATCTGTCTCCATTTATAGTACCCCGGGTACTATAAATGGCACTAAGTGCCGTTTATAGTACCCCGGGTACTATAAATAGGGGGGTACTATAAACAGCACTATACGGTACAGCAATTTTCAGTCTTGTCGTTGCCGGCCAGAAGCTGTTGTCTACAACAAAATACCGCGTGCCTGTGGTCGATCCTGAAACGGGAAATCTCTTGTATGTACTCACCCACTGCAACCTACTGCGTTACATTTTTTCCCAGGTGGGTGAGAGAGCTTTTGACCAAGAAGTAATAATATCGTCGTCGGTTTCTGCAGATCGGCCAAGTTCCTGCTACCTCAAGAATGCTTCGCACTTCTCGGCAATTGGGAATCGGCACGTGGTCGGACTTGATTTCGGTGCGAACTGTCAAATTTCTTTATCCATACAGTCGTTCTTTGCAGGTGCAGCCAGATGTCTCCCTGTTCGAATGCATCCAGATTTTGTTTGCGCGTAAAATAAACGCCGTCCCGGTGCTGGACGAGCAAGGCGCCGTTCTGGACGTGCTGAAGCGGACTGACGTGGCACAGCTGATTTCGGAGCGTCGATTCGAAATTTATTCCTTCACCGTTCGAAATGCCTTGGAAATTCTGAACAGCAGGCCGCACGTAAATTTATTCTTTCATCCTGTTTACACAACCAAGATACACTACTGTTTACATAACCACAGCACACAAAATTCTATTTCAGGCGCCTCGGCCGTTTTTCAGTTGTAAAAACGAGGAACCCTTTTTGACTTGTCTCAATATTTTGGTTGGTAACGAAGTGCGACACGTACACCGGGTATTAATTACGGATTCGGATGGACTCTTGCTCGTGAGTCAGCCCAATCTTTTAATTAAGCTGCCCTGCAAGCTTCCATTTCAGGGAATTATAACTCTAGCGGATGTACTGAAATACTTTCTGAGTCTCACTGTTATGAATGGTGCTCATCCTCCCATAGCCGAGCATCCGGTGGACAATCACCGACACTCACAGCCTTGAGGAGCGTCTTTTACATATCTCTCTCTCTTGTCGGGTTTTTACTCTACAGGCATTAGCGAGTAAACTGAATGACTGAGCCTTATGTAAACACCCGACAAGCCAATAAGGTCACAGCGTAATCGTGTCTGACTTCATAGCTCGAATGTGTATGAGACGCTTCCAAAAAGTCGAGCAAGGTGAAAAGTACTGGCCAGCTAGACCAGCTTATTTATGTGCCTCGCTGTAACAAAGACAGTTAGTGCTGACTTCTAATACTACTGTAATTGGCTAAAAGGACCAGATTTGATGGATACCTGAATCTGTCTGAATATCATTGTTTTTAGTTCCTCAGAATTGTAATAATTATACAAAAATTTACCTAAAATTGGTTCTCAAAAATCAGAAGAGCCAGAAAAGTCGTTTACAATGGTGACAAGCTTACATGTAACAAGGGGGTCTGCCCCCCCCACTCGACTTAGGGGACACCCGCCCCAGACGATTTTTCCAACCCCCTCCGATTTTTCTGGCAAGTAATTTTTTCAGCAAATTTTTGCAATTTCAGACAAATAAATTGCCCAAATCGCCTGTAAAACGGCACTTTTTAGCTGTATTTCAGCCCAAATTAGCGAGTTTTGACGATTTTTAGCCGAAAATTGCGATTTTTGATGGTCTTTTAGTGCCCAACCCCCTCCAAAAATTTAGACTCAGACCCCCTCTCCCTTCGGCGGATGACCTGTTATATGTATGGTGACGAGCCGCGGTATCTGACCCCAGTGGGTGCGGCTGACCTGAACCTTTAAAAATCCCATTTTGCATCCATTTCTATACTTATGTGCCCCCTTTTCCATATACGTATCTACGTCTCAGCCCCCTGTGCCTGTTCTTGACTACACCAAGGATCTGGTCCATGTAGTCATTGGTATAATTTACTGTCAGTCAGGCACGTAACGGCATGGCATGGCATATATGGTAATGGTATGTTTATGCGGTAGGGATACCATACCGTTTAGTGCCTGACTGTTTTATGCCCATGTGTTCTTCCTTTTTTGTCCATAACTTTGTGATACTTTTTGTTCCCATGACATCTAGAATAACACAAAGCATCGAGTCAATAAAAAGCGGTAAAACTTTGCATTTTGTGAGTGACATAAATAAGTTATACTACAGTATGCACACTGGTATAAATAGGGATGGGCACGAAAATTAAATCCGTTTGAATTTCGTATTCGTTAAATCAATATTTGCCTATTTTAATTTTCGTATTCGTTAGTCGATACGAAAATCAAAATGCCTAATTCATATTCGTACGAGTACGAAAATTAATTTTCGTTACGACGATACGAGTTCATTTTTATTCCACAAAAATTAATTTTCGTATTTTCACGGCAGGTTTTAGACTGCAATTTTAGGCCCAGTTTAGGCCTTTCAGCATAAAAATAAGCCTTAAATATCAGTTCTGAGTGCATAAATTCTGTAGACCACGATTTCTCGCTATTGTTAACGTGTTTTCATTACTGTAAAGCAATGCTTCTACTTGCTTATATTGCACATACCTTCACTGCAGGTACCTATGTATAGTATGCGCTTTGAGCCAGGAGATTGTCCGTAAGTGGACAGTCAACCGTTGTGTGTGTAAAATAATGACTAAAATACTATGTACGATTGTACTAAACTAAACAGTGCCAGTACTTGCACCAAGATTAACAAATTCCTTGGGTTACTAAGCTAAAAATGCTTTCTATAATACTTGTTCAACAACCACAAAAATGCTTTTGACATTGCATTGGTACAGTGAAAATGCCTTTGTATGTTTAGAATCCGTTAAATTGCTAATAATTCAGCTGATTTATTGCTAGCTATACCTGAAACGTAAATTAAAATTCGTAACGAAAATTAATTTTCGTATTAGCTGTATTTAATTTTCGTATTCGTTTAATTTTCGTTTCTATATTTCTCTAATTTTCGTATTCGTATTCGATACGAAATTTAAAAATCCACGATTTAATTTTCGTACTAGTACGAAAATTAATTTTCGTGCCCATCCCTAGGTATAAACAGCTCACAACAACATTAATTAGCGTAGCGTTGAAATCAATTTTCAGGCGCGACCGTGCTAGAATGTTCGTTTTTCCTGCAAAGAACAAAATCCAGCATATTCTGGCGCACCTTATTTAGGACGGCCAAACAAAGCCAGGGATTAGACCAGGAATACACATCACTGCACAGCCCATACACGGTGTTCACTAAATAGACCACCCTAACGTTGTCTTTCGGTACCAGTGCTCTAACCACTGCGTACGAAAAGTACAGAAACATAATGAAAAACATGCAAAACCCGTACACGGCCAGTTTTAAGTCGTACCGCCCGGCCGTGGCGATTCCGTTCCTTCTCTCATCCTCTTCGACCGCTTTTCTGGTTTTCATAAAGATCAGTAGATATGCCAATAAATTCAGCAGCAAAATGGCCAGGAAAATGAAGATCGTACCGCGGTAATAGACCGACTAAAAACCGAGCTAAAATTCGGACAAACAAATTGTACGCAGTTTGCATACCCTGGCGAATTTGTTGTTCCAGCCAGGTTTGACTAACTGACCGGTGGAGTTGTCAACCAAATATGAGAACTGCAGTGGCAACATCGGACTAACCATCAGACCACAGACCAACCACTGACTAGCGCAAATGTAGGGCACCAGTCTGGGATTCCAGATCTAAAATTTGCATAAAGCGGGTCATTAGCCCAGCAAATTTCTCTTGATCTTGGTCGCGTCTTGGCCAAGGAGTTTACCCTCTCCCGCGTGTCACGGCGGTTGTTTGTGAGGCAAGGTCGAAACGAGTCGAAGCGACTTGAAGTAGTCGACGCAAAGCCCAACCCAGACCGCCGAAAGCCGGTGATGGGCAGTAGGTAAATGGCAACCGAACCGGCGAATGCACATAATGGCAGTCAGGGGAAGGTTGTTTTTGTTTGTAGGCAGGGCTACCCGATTGAAGGGCTCTGAAAAGAGTGAGGGGTGTCCTGGAGCCGTCGAAAGGACAGTGGAACTCAAAAACAAATAAACAAACACACAACCTATACTGACGTTAAGCACGAACAGCTGTTGCTGATGTTGTTGTTGTTGTAACTTTTAGTTTCAGATTTTTCTTTCAGACTAGCAGTAGACAACACGACAGCTATAGAGCAGGAAGAGACACAAGGTCCGGCAGCCTCCTTAACAACAACCCTCCCCTTTGCTGTCGGTGTGTGCAACACAGCTAAAGTTTGGTTGCCATTTATCTACTTGCCATTGCTGATTTTAGACGGCCTGGGTTGGGCTTTGTGTCCACTACTTCCTATCGGCTCGACAGGCTTCGAAACCACAAACACACCGCCTCCGCGCGTGCCAGGGCCGCCAGATCAAGTTGTAACAGAGCCTGGCGTCTTACACGACAACTGACACAATAAACGTTTGTTCATCGACTCTCTGAGCCTCAGACGGATACTATTCTGTTCAATGTGTAGACGTACAAAAAAGTTTAGTGTTCGCGTAAGTAGACTGAGTTCAAAAAGCCTTTTGAACCACAAAACACGACCTAAATCTACATTATTACCAGTGCGTGTCTGAGCGGCGTGACGAGACCGGTGAATCTGTTCAGGGTAATGAGACTGATGCCCAAGCTCTGGTTCAACACCGAGAACCATGACGTCATCACTGCCAGCTTAGCAACGGCCGGGTGAGCACTGGCCAGGCTGTCTAGACCCAGCCAACCGAAGTGAGGAAATTTGTAGAAAATCCACATATTTGCGATGGCCATAAAGTCAAAAAGAGCGAGATTGAGGCAGAGCGCTCGGAAATCCGGCCCAAATAGGCTCTTGTTTCGGTATCTAATAAGCACTGCCACGAAAATTAGGTAGAGAGGCATGGATATTGAAACTAGAAACAGTTGAAGATACTCCACTCTTGTCGGAGCGAACATACTAACGCCGTAACGTTTTGCCTGGACGCGTTTGCAAAGTCTCTTTTGTATTTCTCCTCAGCTATCCTTGGGGAACTAATTTCTGGTTAATATACTGTTTGATATTGCTAGAGCTTTGCGCAACAGCCGCCCGCCATGCACTGACATTTAGTTAACGAAAGTACGCAGTGAAAAATCGGTTTGGCTATTGTCAGACAGTCATTAGGGGCATTTTCCAAGCCTGCTCAACCATCCCCCGAAACGATTTTTGAATCCGTATGATTTTTGGGAAGCAATTTTAGGGCCAATTTCAGACAAATTGTTAGTAATATACAGTAGTTTTCTATATTTTCGATTTCACAATTTTTGCGTAAAATGCCGATTTGATTTGATGTTTCAGCGTGTTTTAGGGCTTGACCCCAACTTTCAATGACTTACGTACCTTGCCAGCCGAGCCAATTTGATTTTCAATTCAATTCAATTTGACAATTTTAATAACTGGTAAAAGCAAACAATCTACAGTATCTACTGTAATAAATAATTATTAAACAGATGCATCTATTCTCTTGAAATTTCTTCAAATTTCTTCAAGAAAGAGTCCATTTTCTCCGACAGCTCGGATAAGGTGTCTTCAATTCTTTTAAACCGGTTTTCATTATCATTTGTCTGTACCGTTTGCGCAAGTTCCGTACCTGAAACATATTATCGTAAATAAAGGAATGCCTGCCCCTATGAAATTTGCAATTTATGACTTTTTATAGACATCAAATAGTATAATAATGCTTGCTACGCATTCTTTAGTACAGTAGCCATGCTGCTGTAACTTACATGTACATGTAGGTATTCCTTAAACGTCATAAAAGCTAACCGTAGACAACTTTGTTACGTTCTGAGTTTTTGGTTTGTGTCGTCGGTTCCTCATTTTTATCTGGCTTCCTTTTCACCCAACACGACGCGTAGGTTTTATTGCAAATGTAGAGCAATAAATGAAGACCGGCCAGAAATGAGATACCCAGGTACAATCCCAGAAGACCACCTGTAAAGTTCTAGCTAATTATCTAAAACAACTAATTAACAAACCCAATTCTCCAAAGAAACTCTGCAGAGATTTGGCCGGATATTCAAGGAAGATCGGAAATTCCGAACTTTTGTGATGAATATAAATTCTGGCTTGATTGTAGTTTTCGTAGCTTCTAATAGTGTGAGCTTCAATGCGATTAATCACTTGGGAACAAGCTGGTTTGCACTTTCGACTGCATTCAGTGTAAGCCTGCATCACCTCCCCCGTCTTATTCAAACACTGGTAATAGGTTTCCAGTGTGCACAGTTTCATCCAACTTTTGTTTTCAGACTTTTCTTTGGGCTTGCAGCTTCTGATTTGATTCCTGATTTCGGCCATTGCTCGCATCAGTGGTTTACAGGCACAATAGTTCGTCAGAATCTTGTACTTGCAGTCGTAGACACATTGGTCTTGCGTTTTTACGAAGCAACAGCTAAATTTCGGCGCTACTGCTTGGCTGTACTGTTTCCCAGTAAATTTATTTTCTAATTAACTTGCTATTAACTTGCTTGTAACTGTCAGAAATTTTATTTACTGGCTATTTACTTGCTAGACACTGGAATTTCAAATTTAATTTGTTATTAACTTGCTATTTGCTAGAAATTTGCAATCTATTTGCTATCAATTTGCTAGAATTTGCTACAAATTTTTCGCTCAACCAAATTATGCCTGCGAGATTTTCCGATTATAAGACCACCACAGTTATTGTAAGATCATGGATTTCAAAAGGGCATCAAAAGTGACCCATTTAGGCATTTTCCTATTTGTCTTATAGGTGGAAAACCCCCGGTACCGTTTAAAATCAAAACTATACACTATCTCTCTCTGTTTCAACAAACTGAACAAGCAACAATAGGAAGAGAAACACAGGCAAGAATTTTCTCTAACTTTATCCCTAACATGAACACATTCAGTAGTTTTCTATTTGCCGAATCTACTGTGAGCCTAGAGACTGACTTTAGTCCATACTTGGCTATTAGCCCTACTTTAGCTATATGCGTAGCGTAACCAAGCTTGGGTATATATCCTGGCAGCACATCAGGTCCAAGGCCAAGCGGGGAAAGATAGGGATAATGGATGAATATGTCTGAGGCTAGTAAATTCCTAGTAAATTGCTAGCAAATTCCTAGCAAATTTCTCAGTCCCTCAATCCGAAATAAACTAGCTATTTACTTGCTAGGCGGCGCTTTGCCCAAAATTAACTTGCTAGGAATTTGCTATTTGCTACCCGATTTCGCCCAAAAATAAATTAACTTGCTATTTGTTATTAACTTGCTGGGAAACAGTACGGCTGGCGAGATACCTTGCAAGTTTGATGCGAAAATTCCAACTCATTCCGGTTCTATGACCCAAAAACTAAGAATCAAGGTAGTCCAGGGAAATTTTGATTCTTCGTAATTGAAATGAGTGTATGTTTCAAACTTACAGGCATGATTTTTTACTAGTAGTACATGTACTGTAGGTAGTACTTACCGTGTTATGGACTGATAAACAGCTAGTGTAGTAAGGTGGGTCCTTACTGTGGATCCCACATGGGCAGTAATGGCAGGGTGCGCTAGTGAATCTTTCCACCCAAACTCATCGGCGTTAATCAGAAGCAACTTCTCCAAATCGCGTTCTCTGTACTTGAAATGCTTGACGAAGCTCTTCATTAGTTGACTCATGGTGAAGCCGTATTTCTTCTCCAGTAGTCTATTGCGCTTTGACAGGGAAATTCTCACTTCCATTCTGGGTTCACTTGAAATCGGCAGCAGGTCTTTCCGTTTGCCACTGAACTGCGCAAAGTCGAAGCAGATTCCGTGAATTTTTACCGTCGACGCTTTGAAGTAGAGCAGCTTTACCACTGGTTTTACTCTTTTGGACGCTGTTTGGGCCAAACTTTTCTCTGAGTAGGTTATCTTGATGTTGCATAAGCGTATTAGCTCTCGGCAAAGTTTGTCGTACATTTCTGTGTCAGACACATTTATGGCTCTGGTGTGAGTGAGTATTTTGTCAATTAGTAGTCGAATAATCGGCAGATAAACCGGTTTTCCGCGATCCAAAAAAGTGTTCAGCACATTCGTACTTCTTTGTAAACGGACTGTCGGGTTTAGAAGTCGCGGGTTTACCTCAATCAGATGAACTGATACGAAGTATCTGAAATATGAGCATTTGAAAAACTGGAAATATTGCTAAACAGCTACCCATTTTTACAATTTCGGACACAAAAATTTCAAAAATCACTGCAAAAAAGCTGTTTTAGCCATATTAGAGTTATGGGAGATTCTAAAACTATATGCATTTAGCATTTACAATACTGTACTAAACTGGAGTATATCAAGCAAAAAGGAATGTTTTACCGGAAAAGCAAAGACATCAATACGTTTTTCCAAGGTTTCTTGAGAACTATCTCGGAGGATGTGAAGTCCCTTAGAATTTTTCCAACATCAGCTTCAAGTGAAGTGACGTTTTCTAGCAGAGATATATTTCTTTCTGACTCTATCAGTAGTTCTCTGTGCATTTCAGGTAGTCTGATTTCAGCACAGAAAGTCAAGTTTGGAAATAAAACCTGCTCGGTGTATCCAATACTCATACTTGTCACCGTTTCTGAGGCTGCAAACTCGACTAACAGCCAATAGACATTTCTCAATGTCAAACCTCCTAGGAGTACAAGTACAAAGTACCAAAAGCCGAGCTCAAAGCGTGATTTTGAGCGACGAATCAAACCAAAAATAAGAACCGGCGCAGTTTGAAAGTATTCGTTTTGTTGGAACCGTTTGAACAGAGTCATTCTGCTACTGTGAAACTAAAGCTCTTCAAACGATGGCAAATTTCATTAAGATAAATTGTTTACTGACAGCTCCATCGATTTTATTAAATACACTTATAAACGAATCGCAAATCATTAGTGTCTCGTTGTTTCGCCCATTCCATCAATCAGTACTGAGTCTGGCAGAAAATGTGTAAGTGTTCTCACGACGCGGCCTGCAAATTGCAAGCGTTGCGTTTCGAATTCGCTACAAAAGGTTATCGAAGAGGCTGGTATATGAAGATCAGTTACAAAGCAAAACAAAAACACTAAATGGAATGGAAAATCTGTTATTCATGGCGCAATTCGTTTGAATTACCGCTTTTTGTGACTGAGAACTGTATGACACAGCAGTTTTACCCCACCCAGCAAAATACTTGTTTTCTTAAGCCTAAAGCATAAGCTTGATTCTCAGCCTAAGCCGAATCTAGTACGCTTGGCTTTCAGCTTTGGATTATGTTTGGCTTTAGATTATTTTAGGAACAGCGCCATTTCTACTCTTAGCTAAGCATGAGCAGCCATAATACCCAGCCGAACAAATACGGTATCAGCTCATAGCAGCAGTGTGGAAACTGCGCGTAGCCCACGGAAAGCGCGTCGTTGATTCCCGGAAAATAGGCCCCCCGCTCGGCGGCCGCCGTGGAGATTACTGTATTGCCGCGCGCTATGTAGTAAAGTGACGCGGGAGATTTAAAAGTAGCAAATGCACATTAAGCTATCTTCGTCCAGCATTGAAGAGGAATTATTCGTGGTGAATAAAACACAGACAAAACAAAATAATTAGAAATGTTTTTCTCGAGTTTCGATTGTTCTCTTTCGATGTCAACTTACTATTTATGGCAGGCCGATTCTGGAAAAGTAAAATAGAATGTTTCTTTTAGAAATAAACACGCTTGACGACCAAGAGCGGTAGATGAAGATAAGATACCTACTGACACTTTTAACTTTTTGTCTCGAACCTCAGTAAGTAGAATGTACTTCTCTCAGAGACTGCATAGTAATAACTCACAATCAGTGTCAGTGCAGATTTCTCCGTGCATTATGCCGGAACCGTCTAACTGTATCCAATGCCGCCTGTGAATTAACTAGAATTTGGACTTTGAAGATGCCAAAGTCAAAGCCATCCTGTGTGTTTTCTGCGGATCTTCTTTCTTGTGCCAAACGTGTTTTGGAAAGACTTTCCTTGGACCGAGAGTATCGGCCCAGTACTGCGTAGAGCTCTCTTATCGCATACGGATTGATAACCAGATTCTTCTTTCTTCCAGTCTAAATCCCTCGTCTGCCTATGACAAGGCGCACTGGGAGTTGGTGCGAATTTGTGATTGGAAGAGAGAGATGTGAGAGCACGAGCGTCGCAGTCTGACCATAATTATCAACGGACTTCGCACGCACCCCTGCTACCGACAACAAAGACATTCCCTTCCTTAGTCAACGACCTCTTCTCGGAATTGAAAATTGACAGTGCTAACTAGAGAGCGAACTGGTATTGGGTATTGGGGTGTTTTCCAGGTATTGGTATTGGGTTTTTTGCCCCAATACCCAATACTAATTAATACCTATAAAAATCGCTGTTGAGCTGAAAAAAATCGAAGATTGACCGATGATTACAGTAGGTATAGGAAGCCGTTTTTGCGTTGATAAACTAAAGGTTAAGAATGTCTTATACTGTTCGCCTTTTTAAGTAGTACACCAGTAATTAGTTCAATTTCTCTGTTCTTATCTAAGATAAACGTTTGTGATTCAGTTGAAATTTGTCATTTTTAGTGATACAGAATGTTAGTACTGTACCCAGGGGGTGCGGGTCTGGTACACCCCATTCCGGTGGAGTAAGAAGAAAAAATCCGCCGAAAATAAGAAACACTGTCATACAGTGTCGTACAGTAGATCATGTACGGACTAAAACTGTTAATTTCTGCTTATTTTACCCTCCAGAACGGCTTCTAAATGCATTCTTAAAGGCTAATTTTTCAAAATTTTCTCGCCCTGATTGGACAATGGCCCAACCAGACCTCTTCGAAATTTTTATCCCTGTGAAAAAATCCTGTGTACACAAGTGGAATGTACATGTTCGTTGCAATGCAATTTTTGGCTCAGTTACGCAAGTATTGGGTATTGGGGGTCTCAGGTATTGGCATTGGGTATTTGGTTTTTCAGGTATTGTTCGCACTCTAGTGCTAACATATCCAACATTCGGACTATTGGAGGTCGGGTTATGGTTGAACTAAAGAACCAAATGACTAAGAAGATCATTATGCAAAGAAAGAGATCTGTGCTGTCTTCGACGCCTCAATATTCCTCAGACTACATCGGCTATGACCTAACACCGTGACAGGCCAAAAAGGCGTTCGAGCTGCGTAATGATTTGAGAAAAAGACGTGACGCCGGTGAATCTGATTTGTTGTTGATTACCGCACGCTCACCATTCGTAGGCTTAAATCAAGCGTTTCTTAGTTTCATAATGGGTGAGACACAAGTCGGTCAACGGCAATGTCACCCAAGTCTCTCTGAACAACAGTTTTTGATTTATGGATAAACATTCATTCATTCAGATAGCCGGTCTTTTAGCATCGCCCAAGGAAAAATGGGTTGACTGCCCAAACATAACCACTAGGGGCCGTCCATAAACTACGACGTTCAGAGAGGGAGGGTGGTCGGCTGAACGTCGAAAAACGTCGCAGGGGGAGTTGCGGTTGGTGTTGAAAACGTCGACGTTGTTTAGGTGCCTAGGAAGCTTTTGTCCGCAACTATACTACAAGGAAAACTCAACCCAGTTTATGTTTCCAGCCACCAAAATGGTAGTTCACTATCAAAAAGTTTCTTTTTCACAGCTTCTGCGGTGTTATGTCAATTTTATTGAAGATTTTCTAATATCGGACATGGTGCCAAGTTTAGTCGGTGTGGGGGGTGTCAGCCAAAAACGTTGTAGTTTTTTTAGGGGGGTTGTTGTTCTGAAAACGTCGGGAGGGGGGGTCCAAAATTTTGAATTTTTGAACGTCGCAGTTTATGGGCGGCCCTAAGTGACAAAATCACTGATGCACCGCAACATTAGAATTGCAGGCTAAGAAAGTACTTACTTGTTTGGTGGCTCTAACTGTGGAAGGAATTCGTTATCGCCCAAGAGATAGAATTATACTACGCACACGAATTATTGAAAAACGCATTTATATTGTGTGGCAATACCGTGTATACACACTTTATGGATGATCATAATCGAACAATACTACAATAGAAATTAAATTCACAGTACTGTGTCCTCGCTAATTACACAATTTTGTAGTTTCTTCACAGATTCTTTCTTCACTGAGCGCAGTCAACCGAGCAGCAACTTTGTTGGCCTGAAATCAAGTGCGTTTGATAACACCTAGCAGCCGGTAGGCACTATTACTTCTCTACTGACGGCGACCTATTCCAAAAGTTCCCCTACCATACGGGTCGGTTTATTCCTTGACTGCCAAGCCAATACCGCTCACCGGTCCGCAACTATTTTTTTTGGAAAATCAGCCTACCCCTCCCAGGATGGGACGCCAGAAGGACACAGGCTAACTTAACCTCCGTAAAGGCGCATTCATCATACCCCTGTCGAAAAAATGTTGGTCGCCGGTATTTCTGTCAGGCGCACATATCTACAGTGATTAATTGATTGAAACAGTTTATTTCCGGAGAAATAAGGCGACAGTCGCTCTTTCGGGTCCTTTAATCTGTCAACCCTTGCGAGTATGAACTGGCTAATACGCCGCAACACCATCTTTCGCCGCCGACAAAGCTCGACAAAAATGTTCTTAACAATTAGTCAGAGGCCATTTTTGTTGCATATTGAGCGTAGAATGTCTAAATGATATTGCTTTAGTGCAGAACAAGCAGAATAATACAGGAAGGAAAGTGCTCGAACAGCTTTATCCTGTTCTTTCCGTCGCCGACATTTTCATATTGCTATACGGAGCAGATATCGGCCCGACAGAAATGTCAGTGACCGATATTTTTCGACACAGGAATACGCCTTAAATGAGACGAATATCCGAAAACGATACACTAAGCGGCCAATCACTAGTCAAGCGCTCTGTAAAAGGGATGAGATATGTCGTTTTAGTTCTGCCATAACACTGAACATCATTGAACCTATTTTCAGGAAGGTTTTCAACCATACATGGGCCGGAAGAATCCGGACGGGGTATGGAGACCTCCGGGGGGGGGGGGAAGGCCAAAAAACGCATATTTTGCCTTAAATAAGCGGAAATTTTCTCCCTCCGGGAAGCGGTGGGGTGGGGGAGGGAGTATGGCCGGCCCAGGGGTGGTACTGGCCGGCGAGGCGTATACCCCACACCCCCGGCCCATGTATGTTTTCATCAACTGTGATAGCCGGCGGCCCTCCCATCCATAAGTGGGGCACTTCCAAAAAGAAAGACGCAGTCCGGTCAGCGTGAGCTTTCCCATTCATGGAGGTTCTGCTAAAACCTGACCTGACTGGAAAACACCTTTCCGAACTTACTTGGGAAGTGTGCAGAGAAAGAAAGAAAGAGAGAGGTAATCCGAAGCTCGAATAATTCCACGCTGGCATTCTTTGAATAAATTAGACGCCACCCCGATCTATTTTTCACCGAACGAACAACACTGCCTGAAACAAACGCACAATAGAAATTCAGAGAAAGGAGTTTAGTAATAAAACAGCGGCCTGTAGGCCATGCCCAAATATTTAGTTTCTCCTAAAGGACCCCTAAAAGTCACTTTTTCCACCGCTGTAGCAACTGCAAATCTCAATGGATTTGAATGAATCCTTTTTTAAATGAAAGATCAATAAATTCTTAAAAGATTGCCGAAATTTTCATTACTGTGCTCTGCTTAGATCCTGAGATATACGCCCTCATTAGGGACCCCCGAAATTGAGATGGCTTTCTGTCTCTGACCTCACTTCCATTCGAAGTAAAATCGACTCCAAATGGTGGGCGCCGGTGGCTTGGCAATCTTAGGTGGAGTGGCACGCTGGTGCTGATGCAGATCAGGGCTGTCGTTTGCAGTGCAGTGTTGAAACACCGAGGAGAGGACCGAAAAGGAAGGAGTATCCAAATCTCCGGAACCGAGCATTCCAATCCGATTCCGTTATTCTGCTCCCGGTTGCATCACCAGTTATATCGGTTGGCTCTGCAAAGAAAACCCACGGAAACAGCTCGCCGCCGCCGCCGCTCCGCCAGAGAAAGAAAGGAAAGACAGGCTACGTAACTCGCTTTACGCTGAGCGATCAAGAAAGAAGCAAAAATCTCTATTTTAAAGCCAAAACAAATAGAAAGAATTTACTGCACCTGCGTACCTTAACAAACAGTCGATTAGAAAGCTAAACAAACAAAAACATTAGACTAGTAAGCAAGCAGACAAGCAAGTTTTTATTTATTTTATTTATTCCCAAAAAACGTTCACATAACGTTTGACCAAATTGCCTACCGTAATCCCGCCAACCGGCCGGCGAACGGGGGGCCTATTTTCCGGCTACCGCGTCGTTGGTGTCTCCCGATCGAAGGGGCCTATTGTTTAAGCGGTCTGTACCAAAGTGGTCCAAATGCAATTTCAGATAGTTTCTGCTTCTGCAATGCTATTAGAGCGAGTAGAATCAGTTTTAATGTTGATTTCACTACGAAAACTCTTACTGTTTGCTTGTATCCGTCGGAGCCACGAGTCGTGAACAACTCTATCCGTCCGCACAAAGTTTTATTACTGAAGCAAAGACGTGGCTGGAGGTCAGTTAAGACTGGCTGATCTGCCTGTGATGAAGGCGGTTCGAACAAAGGGGTGCGATATCTCTATTCAGGGTCTAGCTAAATTTGTTGCGAACCCGCATTTTATTCAAGACCACACTATGCATCACTAAAAAAACACCGTCTAGGCGTTATTGTATTCTCTATTTACCGGTCAAGAGCAAATTTCAGTAAATAAAAACAGGCATCAAATCACAGAACAGCATAACAGCTCTCAACTTGTAACAGATACGAAAACTAGAAGCTGACTAGATGCATTTTTACTACAGGCACACTTCAAGAATCCAGCGTAAAGCACAGAATATAAAGAATGAAGTGACACGTACTACCGAAAAATCACGACAACAAGAAAGAGAAAACTAATCCGACCAGTAATGCTGCAACACAAAATCAAGCAGATAAAGCTTATTTTTACCACAGTAGCTGCAGAATGCCTTAAATTGACGTCAAAGCGATGTCCTTTTAGAACGTTAATAAATACATTATAGAGTCTCTAAATTGGTAATCGGTAAATATATCTGAAGGGCCAGGTAAATTGAGTTCGATTTCT
Organism: Sabatieria punctata; assembly: GCA_030248155.1. Lineage (NCBI taxonomy): Eukaryota > Metazoa > Nematoda > Chromadorea > Araeolaimida > Comesomatidae > Sabatieria > Sabatieria punctata. The sequence continues at coordinate 82,832 of JASANB010008013.1, forward strand.
AGTAAATTTAAATCTGCCCAAGTAAATATTGGGTAAATATTGATCCGGAGATACACAGGCCGCGCTGGAAAGTGCGCATAGATAATCTTTAAAGTTCGGTTTTACTGCGACAGACAAAAATGTTAGTTGTCGAGCTGTTTTTGGATCAGGTGTAGCTGGGGGGGGAAATCAGGAACCGATCCCAAACAAAAATTAATGTGTTTAATGATCATAATTAATTATAAATTAACGATTTCTATCGATAAATATCGATTATCGAAAAATTTTTTGGCAAAATTCCAAAATTTCAAAATCGTCCAAAATGGTCAAGTCATATATCATTTGAAAGCCCTTCGCCTGGCGAGTCTAATGATCACTAAATCAGCATAGGAAACGCCCCGGGGGGCCTGTTTTGCCAAATATAAAAGTACCCCTAGAGACGCATCAGTATAGGCACGCTCCAGAGGCCTGTTTTCCCAATATAAAAATACCCCTAGAGGCACGCATCAGTATAGGCACGCTCCGGAGGGCCTGTTTTCCAAATATAAAAATACCCCTACAGGGACGCATTAGTAGGGTAGGCCGGGGTAATTCGGCACAGGGGGGAATTCGGCACAAAATTTTTTATTGGATAATTGCGTTCGAACGAATGCAGCTAGATGAACGGTTAATGCAGTTATGTAATGCAGTTATGTTATGTAATGTAATAGGGACGCTCCGGAGGGCCTGTTTTAAAAACATAAAAATGCCCCTAGGGGGGCATCAGTATAGGGCACGCTCCGGAGGGCCTGTTTTAAAAACATAAAAATACCCCTAGGGGGACGCATCAGTATAGGCACGCTCCGGAGGGCCTGTTTTCCAAATATAAATATACCCCTAGAGACGCATCAGTACAGGGCACGCTCCGGAGGGCCTATTTTCCAAATATAAAAATACCCCTAGGGGTGCGCATCAGTATAGGGCACGGTCCGGAGTCGTACAGTCATGTGAATGTTAATTAATTAGTATCTAATCCATTTCTGACCTTCCCTGATTTTTCTCCCCCCAGCTACACCTAACCCCTGTTGTTCTATCTGAATTTCAATGTCCGAATGTCACGCACTGCCCTTTATTTGCGAAGTCTGTCTCAAAGACTTTCCCAAACTTCGCACCGGTTATTTGAGCAATTCCAAATCGACTTGCGCCTTATGTTTGGGTCTCTTGGAAGCAGAATTGATCTCCAGTAGTTGTAAAGAAGCCGCAGTGAAGTTGAAAGAAGCAAAATACGAAAATGCACAGTCCTTCCACGTCTCCGTGTCGTTTCCAGTCTCCTGTCTGCTTCGAATTTCGCTCGCGCACGCACTTGCAAATCAAAACTGCACTTTCGGCTTTATCGAAGACGCATTTAGGACCAGAATGCGCATTGCTTACTCCGAGCCATTACAAAAGTTGCTGGAACTTCCGCTTGACCCGAAGAGCGATCTGATGGTCCAGTTCGAACTGACCAATGGCGATTTGGAACAGTCGGACATAGTGTTTCTGTCGCGGCAGCTCAAAATCAAGTGTCCATTTTCGGACGGGCGTAAACGGCGCGCTGACCACTCACCTCTGCGAACTCTGACCCGCGCAAAGTTGACCGACGCCGTAAAGATGGTGAAGCCCGAAATTGCGGCTAAATACGTGTGGGAAAATGAGACAAACTGTCAAAAGAAGATTCTCTTGACCAGGGAACCGCTATATTTGGGCGGTCGCTACTGTAAATTTAGTCGATCTCTGCCTCAGAGTCCCTGGTTGGTGGAGAGACAGAGCAATATGCAGATTTCTGTCAGTCAACTGGTTTGTGATGGCATCTCAGAGGCCTTTAGGGCGGATAACTACAAGTTCATGGCTTCTGGAAGGGAGGACCTGGATGTACGGATGTTGGGGGACGGCCGGCCGTTTGCAGTGCAGCTAATCAATCCAAAAAGAGTGCCCGAAAATGTAAATTTTACTGACTTGATGAGAGAGATCAATTGCAAGACCAAAGACGCTGAGTTGAAAGGTCTGGGTAGACTGCACAGATCCGATTTGGGACTGCTGAGAGTGGGAGAGAGAGGTGAGCTGGAAAACCCGTCCTTCTTGTGCTTCAATCGCTAGCTGAGCCTGGGATTAGGAAGCGTAAGCTAAATAAATACGTTCCTCAGGCGTGAACGGAATGATGGCTATATAATGGTGGTTTGTTTCGGTTTCCTCCTTTTTTAAAATTTTTAGCATAATTTGGTGAGCTATAATCGATATTATTTCAGCCAGCAAATAGTTTTGCGTTATTTTAAAATCAAATGACGGGAATGAGAGTTAGAAACAGGGTTGGGTAGCTGTTAAAAACATATTAATCACATGTTATTAACACAGACAGGCCTTGTAAATAATTGTATTTAGGGTAAAAAATTCCATAAATCTGACACTAATTGCGGAACTTTTCGGTATTTTTTGGAGCTATTGAAATCTTTATACGCGGAAAAACTCGAAATTTTAGCAAGCTATTCTAGCCTAATCGCGCTACAAAGTCATTTCAATGTAATACAGTACCCACTATGACCAGTCATTTGAAGAAAACGTCTTATAAATTTCAGTGTAATAAATTAAATACACTAAAACACTGAAATTTTGTTTAATTTCTATCAATCATTATGCACATTTGGATTTCTAGTAGTGTTTTAGGATTTTTAGTCTTTGTGCCTTTTCAGGTGATCAGTTAAATTTCAAGAGACAAGTGATTAGCCCGAGGCAACTGCTGTTATGCTAACAAACAATGGGTAATTATGTGGATGCTCCCTTGTCACTTGATAGAGGGTCATACTACCATTAAATTAAATTAAGAGTCAGTCTCTGAACCGATCGAGTCTTGGTCCTTTGCCATATTCAGACCCCAAAAATGAAACTTTGGCGTGGAGGGCTCAAAGTTGGACGACTAATACGTACGGATAGGTTATATAACCACCGCAAAGGATATCCCGATTCGACGCTCCACGCTCGAGATACGGCCTTCTGAAAATCGGTCCGCTTAACTATGGGACCAAAATTTCAAAATTGAATTTCTAGCGCAATAATCAGTGTTGAGACTTAAAAATTGGGGACATAGGGTAACTTTTAGAGTACTTTCAGAATCAACGGTCGAATTCCATTTTCAATGAAAAAAATTTTTTTCGACCCCCTTTGGAGCCCCCTAGGTCGTCTGGAACCCCTTCCACCGTTTTTTTTATTTCAGAATATTGTAGCGCTATCAATTCCCTACAGTTTGGTATAAGCCACATTGGCTGACCCGTGGAAGAAAGTGGTGGAATATGGCTTCAAATTTGAAAAATCCTCAAATTTTTAGTTTTGGTACTGCACCAAAATTTCCTGCTGGAGTTTCTAGCGCACTAATCAGTGTTGGGACTTAAAAATTGGGGGTTTAGGGTAACTTTTGGAGTACTTTCAGAATCAACGGTCGAATTCCATTTTCAATGAAAAAAATTTTTTTCGACCCACTTTGGAGCCCCCTAGCTCGTCTGGAACCCCCCCTACACCGTTTTTTTTATTTCAGAATATTGTAGCGCTATCAATTCCCTACAGTTTGGTATAAGCCACATTGGCTGACCCGTGGAAGAAAGTGGTGAAATATGGCTTCAAATTTGAAAAATCCTCAAATTTTTAGTTACTAAAACCAAAACCATAATCTCGACGGGTTCTTGCAGACAAGTCCAAGCAGTACACAGCGTTGTGTCGTTCGAGCGAGCCAATCGGTCAGCAAAAACTGGACAAACTGACCAAATTGGGAGAAGTGGTGCTGGACCAGAAAACGCCGGTTCGGGTGCTAAAACGACGACCATTGGCCACTCGCCAACGCACCGTATATGGTTTTTTCGCGCTCGCCGTCTCTCCCTACACGTTTCAACTGCAACTGACCACTCAAGCCGGCACTTACGTCAAAGAATTCGTGCATGGCGACTTCGGGCGGACGCGTCCGAGTCTAGCAGAACTGTTAGAGGTCGACTGCTGCGTGGAGATTTTGGAGCTGGACGTAGAACAAGTTGAAATGGATTGGCCGCCGGAATTTGACGCCGACAAGAAAGAGAGCTTGGACTCTGATATTGCTGATCACAATCAGTGCATTCCTAGCAATGACGAGATGAATGACAGTGATGCGATGGTTGATTGATGGAGTAAAAGATTGCTTTTGAATTGGTCAGATTGTTTGTTGACGCGCAATGGGCCGTTCTGCGGTTTGGTCATACTGCTACGAATCTGAGGGATTTGCGTTTAATCAATTAGTTAGCTATAATAGCGCAAGGTAGATTGGAAGCCTGAACATGCTACAATACTGATTGAAATCTTAAAAGATTAGTTTGATGTGTGATTATTAGCGTCAGGAATAAGATTTTCGCTGAGAGATTCTATGTTCCCAGAGGTGTGTACTAATGCATTGGTGCAGTGTTTGTAGGAAGGGTTGGCAAAATGCCCACAGTGCTTATGGTAGCAGAAAAGCCTATTTTGGCTGAATCGATTGCTAAGATTTTGTCAGATGGCAGGGCATCGAAAAGAAAAGGTAAGACATATATGGCATCGGCACCGGACATGTAGCAGGAGGTTAAACCCCTTAACGCCATTTTTCTCGCCCTGGTTGGGCGACAGCCTGTTCAACCAGGCCTCTTACAGTCAGGCACTTAACGCCGTTTATGGTACCGACCCCATATATGGTACCGGCACCTAGGGTAGTTTGTTTGTTTGTTTATGAGTTCCACTGTCCTTTCGGACAGCTCACTATGACACTATGGTACCCCTACCTTCGTATTGGTATCGGTACCGGTGACAAACTCCGGCTATGTACCGGAGATTTCCACTTTGTATCCCACCCCACTTAATATCCCACTGGGATATTACATGGACCTTTGTTCCGCTTTATATCCCATGGGATATTACTTGGCGGCAATGTTTATGTCAAATTTGTAATAATTTTCTTTACACACGCATACTGTATCTATGATAAAACACTGTTCCGGTTAATATCCCATGCCGTTTCCAGTTAATATCCCATCGTTTTGTCCAGTTAATATCCCTGGGATATTAACTGGCGGCAATGTTTTGGCTGAGAAACGTGATTTTCCGTGTTATATCCCCTGGGATACTAAGTGGAAAACACCGGTACTGTATGCCTGTTTGGGCCAGAGCTCAGCCAGAATTGTTCAATAATTCTAACGTTGGTTTCAAAATTGGTGGATGCCCACTGTATGTGGTTGGAAATCAGTAAAATTAAGTCAAAATCTCTTTTATTGGTTTTTGAGTTTGCCTCTGAAAAGTCAGGGAGTTTTCTTATTGTGGTCAGGAGGGGTCAGGCCGTTTGGAAATTCGGGATATGTAGTATGTGAAGTTAAATGAAATGGCAGTGTGAGAGTGAAAGCTGTTTACAGGTTGGAACGGAGCGTGTAGTATTTCCGAGTACAACGGCTCATTCCGCGGTCAGAGCGCCCGATTTAAGATGACCTCCACCTGCGGACACGTGATGGGAATGGACTTTCCGTCCAGATTCAACAACTGGGAGAGAGTCGACCCTTCTGAGCTCTTCAGCGCCCCTGTTGAGAAGAAGGAGGCCACCCCCAAACTCAAAATGAACGACGTGCGTCTCTCTTTCCTTTTATAGACAGTTCAGGGCTTAGGGCAAGGGTAGTCTACATTCAGTATTATTAGGAATGGCAGAAATAGAAGCTAATTACTGATTTGCTACTAAGGAGAGCTGTCACCATACATGTAACAGGGGTCTGCCCTCACCCGACTTAAGCCCCAGACCCAGATTTTTCTCGCAAGTAATTAATCGTCTGTAAAACAGCACTTTTTAGCTGCATTTCAGCCCAAATTAGCGATTTTTAACTTTTTTAGCCGAAAATTGCGATTTTTGACCGTTCTTAGTGCCAAACCCCCTGCCTAGAATTCATACATGTAGCAGGTCATCCGCCGATGGGGGGACGGGGGGTTGGGGGGGTCTGGCGCCGGCCGGGGGGGGTCTGAGCCAAAATTTTGGGGGAGGGGGGTGGGCACTAAAAAACGCTCAAAAATCGAGAAAAATCGCAATTTTTGGCTAAAAATTGCCAAAAATCGCTAATTTGGGCTGAAATACAGCTAAAAAGTGCTGTTTTGCAGGCGATTTTGGCAATTTTTGTGTGTGAATAATAGAATAGGTATAGGGCAGCGCAGCGCAGTTTGTGGTAGAGCGAGAACACCGTTAGATGTTCTTTTATTCCGGGCCGAAGGTAAAACAATACAGTCGTAATAAAACAGCCGCACAGCAGGGAAGTAGCGCCGAGAGTGTAAAGGTCAGAGCTGATAAGACATGCGCAGAGACAATAAGTAACTGGCATACGTAATATGCAAATAGTAGCCCTGACCAAACGGACAGACATGTATGTACGTACACGTACATAATTATACATTTGCTAAAATCAACACTCCTCCTCAAATTATAATTACCAATAGCAACAGAGGAGTGAAACGGATCACTGCTGAAAGAGAAAGATTGCATTACAGAGTAGGCACAGTTAAAACGTTGGCCCGGAAATGCAATTACAACAATGTCCGTAGAAACGTTCACACACAGCACATAGGAATAACGAAGATGCAACTGTGTGTGTCTCAGATGCACTGTACAATGCTATGTACCCAAACCCACTCCCTTGCAGAACTTCTGGAACAGATTAGCTGGAGTAGGCTTCGTGAGAGAATCGGCCAGTTGATCATTAGTGGGACAATACACAACGTTGATCAGTCCAGCTTGCTCATAGTCGTAGACAAACTTGAGTCGCACATCCAAATGCTTGGTGCGATTGTGGGAGCCAAGGTTTGGTCTCTTGCAAATGGCGATTGCAGCCTGGTTGTCCTCATGTACTACTGTAGACTTGATCTGTTTGAGACCCAAATCTAACAGCAGTGCTCTCAGCCACTTAACATCAGACGCAGCTTCAGACAACGCAACAAACTCGGCTTCAGCTGTTGATCGAGAAACCATATTCTGCAATCTGGATGACCAAGAAACTGGACCGCTGGCCAACAATGAGACATAGCCTGAGGTAGAACGTCTTGTAGACGCTTCAGACGCCCAGTCTGCATCAGAATACATCTCCAACTGACGATTGCCGTTGCACTGGAAATTGATTCCAACATCAATCGACCCCTTGAGATAGCGAAAGACGTGTTTCACGGCGCTCCAATGCTGAGGAGTCGGGTCAGAGGAGAACTGAGCTAAGCGATGAACTGCAAACGTGAGGTCGGGTCTAGTGGCGACAGAAAGGTACATGAGTGAACCAATTGCAGACTGGTAAATGGACTGGTCAAACTTGTCACCATCTGCCTCATGCTTGAGTAGTGTAACTGACGGCTGCATAGGTGTTGCGACTGCATGACAATCCTGCATCTTGAACTTCTGCAGAACCTTCTCTGCATAGGCAGACTGTCCAAGCCAAAAACCGTTACTTGTCTGGCGAACACTTACACCAAGAAAGTAACTGGCCTTGCCCATGTCTTTGCTTTTGAACCGATCGGCAATGAGCTTCTTGGTGTGCTTCAATGCCTTTGTGTCTGCGCTTGCTATGAGGATGTCATCTACATACAAACCGAGCAACACTGTCTTGCCATTGACTCTGCCAGTATAGATGCATGGGTCTGAATCAGCTTGCTTGAACTGCAGATCTTGTAGAGCATTGTGGAATTCAGTGTTCCAACAACGAGGACTCTGCTTCAAACCATACAGCGATCTTTTCAGCTTGCACACGAAATCGGGATGCTTGGAATCGACAAAGCCCTCTGGCTGCTGCATGTACACCTCCTCTTCGAGATGACCATTGAGAAATGCAGTTTCTATGTCGAGCTGATGAACTTGCATGCCAGACAAAGCAGCAACAGCAAACAAGGCCCGAACTGACTCCCAGCAAACAACTGGAGCAAAGATGTCCAGATAATCGACACCATACTTCTGGGCATAGCCCTTAGCGACTAGCCTTGCCTTGTAACGCTGAACTCGACCTTGCTCATCAGTTTTTGCTCGAAAGACCCATCGACTACCAATGACTTGACGACCTGCAGGAGGGGGAACAAGCTCCCAGGTGTCAAAACCAATGAGTGACTTCATCTCATTCTGGGCAGCCTGACGCCAGTGAGTAGCGTTTGACGATTTGATGGCTTGTGACCAGGACTTGGGCTCAGCAGCCTCTGCTGCTGCAGCACTCTGCGCATGACCATCCCTAACTGGATGTTTGCCCTTGTTCTGGCGCTGAGATCGCCAACCAGGACCGATGCTTTTCTCTGGCAATGGTTGTTCAGCTTCTGCTGGTTGTTGATCGTCTGCATCAACGAAAACTTCTTGTGGCTCTGGTTCTTCAGGTTCTACTGGCTGCTCCACAACTTCAGGTGGTTGCAAATGCTGAACTGGAACAGACTCCTCCTGTCCACTTGGAGCAAACACTACAACATGCTGAGGCTCCTCCTGACTTTGTGCAGAATCTTGAACTGAGAACATTGACTCTGACAACTTCTCCCCCTGATCTCGAGCAGTTTGGCAAAATGAGGACTCATTGCACACAACATCACGTCGAATGATGACTGACTTGCGAGAGATCGACCAGAGTCGATAGCCCTTGGATTCCTCAGAGTAGCCAAGAAAACGACACTTTTCTGCACGAGGGGAAAACTTGGAGCCAGGTTTCTTGATGTGTGCATAAGCAATGCAGCCAAAAACGCGAAGATGAGAAACATCAGGCTTGCGACCATGCCAAGCTTGATATGGAGTGCAAGTGCGACGACCAGAGAGTGCCACTGTTGGAGCACGATTCCGAAGATAACAGGCTGTCAGAACTGCTTCACCCCAAAAACGCTTTGGCAAATTGGACTGGTGTAGCATGACACGTGCTCTTTCAATGATGGCCCGATTGAACCTCTCTGCAACTCCATTCTGTTGTGGTGCATCTGCTACAGTGAGCTGGTGCTTGACACCCTTGCTGGCGAGCCACCTTTTGAACTGCTTGGAACAGTATTCACCCCCTCTGTCACTGCGAAGTGTTTTGAGTTTGCGACCTGTCTCTGTCTCAAGTTGTGTAATCAGCTGTTTGAGTGTCTCATGCACTTGCGATTTTGCGTGTATAAACCGCACAAAACTCATACGAGTACAGTCATCAATGAGAGACACATAATAAACACTGTTACCAATTGTAGGTGGAGTGACAGGACCGAACACATCTGAATGCATGAGATCCATGGGGTGTTTGGCTCGCGTTGTAGCTCGTTTGGGGAACGGTTGTCTGGTGGCCTTCCCAACAGCACACGACTCGCAGAACGGAATGGTACGATCGCCATTGCACTTCAGACCCTTCATGATTGCACCCGAGATCAATTTGTTGACATCGCCAGAGCCAACATGACCGAAACGTTGGTGCCAGGTCTGAGCTGAAACAGCTGCAGAAGAAGCAGACGCAATCGCATTTTGCGATACAAGAGTACCAGAACCGATGCCTGCTAAAGGACTGGAGGCATCACAGGAAGGAGCACGATTTGCCCGAACCACATCTGAGTCTGTGAGAGTCTGGCCACTCTGACTCGATTGCACCGATTGTTCTGGAAAAGAAACGCCAAAGGACACGTTAGGGTTCGAAACTTTACCCTTTTGGGTGCCTGCTACTAAACTGGAGGCATCACAGGTCTTCACAGCCCCACTTGTTTTGGTCAGCACCCGGGGGTCCGCTGTAGTGTCTGTAGTTGCTGCTGAAAGCACATCAACCGATTGCACAGTCTGAGCAGTAGGGACACAAGCATCCAAGTAATAGCAGCCACCATTCAATCTGCCAGTCAGCAAAACTTCACCGGCCTTATTGCGCACACGTGCAGAACCATTCTTGAAAGTCACAGAATGTCCCAACTTGTCAGCTGCATGCACAGAATACAGAGTACCATTCAGCTGAGGGACATACAGAGTGTTCTGCATAAACACATGCCGGTCACCAGCAGAGAATGGCAGGTTACCAAAACCAATTGCATCAACACAGTAACCGGTGGCAACTTGGATGGGCAATGGTTGAGCTAGTGGACGGTAGGACTCAAGCAGCGACTTTTCAGAGGTCATATGATGGCTGGCCCCTGAGTCGATCAACACAACAGATCTGTCACTGCGAGCAGCAAAAGCTTGAGCACTAACAGCAAAACTCGGGTCACGCTTGGAGCTGCTGGATGCACTGGCAACATTGGACTTTCCACCGCGCTGAGGATCACTGCGTTGCTTGCTTGGGCACTGGCGGGCCTTGTGACCAAAACCCTGGCAGTTGTAACATTGCTCCTGGTTGCTCTCAGCATTTGAACCGAAACCAGAAGCACTGCCAGTACGCTTGCCACGCCAGCCGCTACGCGATTTTGAACCACCACGACCGCGATTTCTGCCACTACTAGCGCCGCATGCAGTACCGGAATAGGACTTTTGCCGAATGCGCCACTCATCATCCATCTGCGCGGCTAGCAAGTCGAGTGTGTAGGGACGATCTGCGGGAGCTGAGTGGATGGAGTTCGAAATGACCGTGCGAAAATGCTCCCATCCAGGCGGCAAACACGACAAAGTCTGTACAACTTGGAGACCGACCGGCACTTCCAACTTCATGGAGCACAGCTTGTCATACAGTTTCCGTCTGGAGGCGATCCACTCACTAGGCAGACACTTCTCGTCAAAGATCAGCCCCTTCAGATCCGATTCGATCATGACAAGCGACACGTGTGAGTGAGACTCGAATCAATCTGTCAACAACTTCCAGAAAGCCGCTGGATCAGATTCATCGACGATATGAATCTGGCGCAACACTTCGGCTGACACAGCTGCGGTCAGTTGGAACATAGCCAGATAACAACGGCGCTCATACTCTTCCAACTGTTTTTGGTATCGTTCTTGCTCACGCGCATGACCAGGGGAAGCTCGGGCCTGGCCATTTTCCTCATCTGCAGGCACTACGGGTGGCTGCGGCACACTCTCCGTTCCAACAACTATACCCCACTGTTTGTGCGCTTTCAGATAGTTCGTAACAGTTAAACGCCAAGTGGGCCAGTTATTCGACGTTAGAATCGGAAGCGACAACTTATCTGACATTGTCGGAGAGGCGGCGGTGATTGACTTGTTCGGCGGTGGCACCCAACACGATTGACGGCCAATTACAAACAAAGCAAACGCTCTGTCTGTGCTCACAGCAGTGAAGAGTTGACGTTAGCCACGGAAGTTGCAGACGCAGTCCGTCGGTCGATGCAATATGTCGGCTGCAGGTCAACAGGCCACAATCTTTTCAGAAGAAGCCACAGTTGGGGAACACAGTGCGCTCTACAGAAGCTAATAGCCCATAACCTAATAGAATAGGTATAGGGCAGCGCAGCGCAGTTTGTGGTAGAGCGAGAACACCGTTAGATGTTCTTTTATTCCGGGCCGAAGGTAAAACAATACAGTCGTAATAAAACAGCCGCACAGCAGGGAAGTAGCGCCGAGAGTGTAAAGGTCAGAGCTGATAAGACATGCGCAGAGACAATAAGTAACTGGCATACGTAATATGCAAATAGTAGCCCTGACCAAACGGACAGACATGTATGTACGTACACGTACATAATTATACATTTGCTAAAATCAACAGTGAAAGTGTAAAAAATTGCAAAAATTTGTTCGAAAATTTACTTGCCAGAAAAATCGGAGGGGGGGTCGGTGAAATCGTCTCGGGGGGGGGGCCATCTGGGGGGTGTCTGGCCTAAGTCGGGTGGGGGGCAGACCCCCCAGACCCCCCTGTTACATGTATGCTAGAATTTGTTCTTAGACCCCCAACCCCCGTCCCCTTCTACGGATGACCTGTTACATGAATGTTACCCCGACGTTCGGGGAGCCTGTGGTGGCACCATATGAGGTACCGATACCTGTATGGTTAGGTCAGCAGGCAGCTCCGGTTCGGTTCCCATTTACCTACTGCTTTCGGTGGCCGGGATGGGTTTTGGACCGGTTTCCAACCCACAACAACCGCTCTCGCAGATGTCGAGACCGCCGTGACGCACGGGATGGCATGAAGCAGCCAATAGAGTTGCAGTACACAGGTTCAAGGATAAAAGGCGAAACCTGGTGCATGCGTGCCTGAGAATGGATGGCTATCTAAGCTTCTGCTTTATTTTACTAAACAGAAGGTAGATACCTGAAGTTGGAAGGCTGCTGACAAACTGCTTGTTGCATTTGGCTCTAGATACGGAAGGCTGCTAAGGCATCTGGTTACTACTATGTTAAACCAGCTAGACCATGTAGCCGGAAATTGAAGGGCGTGCTAGATTGTGCTTTTTGTCTTATTCTTAACATCTGCATTTTCAACTATTTGCAGTTCCTGTCGTCCGAAGCGAAAGGGTGCGACTACCTGGTGCTGTGGCTGGACTGCGACAAGGAAGGGGAGAACATCTGTTTTGAGGTGATAAGTGCTGTCCAGTCAGTGATGCGTTCGGCCGGACCGCGCTTTATGGACAACGTCTTTCGGGCGCACTTCAGTGCAATCTCCGATAAGGACATAAAGGCGGCCATGGCTAATCTGGGACGACCCGACCTCAACCAGTCTTTGTCCGTGGACGCCAGACAGGAATTGGACTTGCGCATTGGATGCTCGTTCACCAGGTTTCAGACCAAATACTTCCAGGTTAGTTAGGGTGCAGTTTTTATAGCACTCTCTAACTCATACTGTTACAGTCAGACACTTAACGCCGTTTATGGTACCGACACCATATGGTACCGGTACTTAGGGTAGTGTCGGTATATGGTGGTGTCGGTACCATAAACGGCGTTAAGTGCCTGACTGTATTGCTGAAGACTAATGAGACTTGATGATGAAGTAACCGCATAGCCTGGTTACGTTAGTACTTAGCAGTATGTAGGATTCTGTTTTAGTGCAACCGAATCAGTGGCGTATCCAGGGGGGTGTAGGGTGTGTACACCCCCCTTTGCGGTGGAGGTAGGAAGAAAAAGTCTGTCAAAAATATAAGAAACTAATGAATTATGTACTAAAAGTGTCTATTTTGTGCTCAGAATGCCTTCTAAATACGTTTTGAAGGCCAAATTTTCAAAATTTTCTCGCCCTGGTCGGGCAGAAGCCATTATAAACTACTAAAACTTGTAATTTCTGTTAATTTTAAGCTCGGAATGCGTTTTAAACGCGTTTTTTGAAGGCTAATTTTGCTAAATTTTCTTACCCAGGCACTTTCAAAATTTTACACCCCCCTTTCCAAAATCCTGGATACGCCACTGAACCGAATTGCCAGAATCGGTTCGGACTTTGAGGGCAAATATCTCAGTAACTATCTTAGCGGCCGTCCATAAACGACGTCGTTCCAAAATCCCGATTTTTCGGACCCCCCTCCCCCAAAATCGTCTTGCGTCGTTTCTGGGGACCCTCTCCCCCTAAGGCGACGTCGTTTTCGGGTTACCCCCCCCGATAAAAGTGCAGTACATGCAGTACTGTCATTTTTTCTTGTTGCCATACTGTATAATGAATTGAATGGATCCCTACAACCACTCTGGGAAACTTTTCTGTATGTAGAAATATTTGACAGAATGTGCATAAATCGAAAATAATGCAATCGAAGTACCCTAAAATTCCGAAAAAAGCGACGTCGTTTTTTGTTAACCCCCTCCCCCTCCTGGTGTGGCGTCTATCGTCGGATTTCAGCCGACCCCCCTCCCCCCTCTGGAACGACGTCGTTTATGGACGGCCCCTTAACAAAAATTTCAACAATCTTTCAAGAAATTATTTCCCATTTTTATTCAAAAAAATTAATTCAAATCGGTTACGGATTACGGTTGCTACTGCTAAAATCTTTTTCGAACACCCTGTACGTATATGTAAAACAGATGCTGGCTAGGGACGGGCGTGGGTTAGGGAATTTAGACAGTTGAAGAGGTGCTGATTGAATGAATTGAGTATTCTACTGTAATGTAGAGATGTGTTTAGGGCAAGTACGGAGACCTGGACAGTTCTCTGATTTCGTTTGGTCCCTGTCAGACACCAACTCTCGGATTCTGTGTACAGCGACACGACCAGATTCAAAGCTTCAAGCCCGAACCGTTCTGGCTTATACAGCTGAGGCTGAAAAGTGGGCGGGGCGAAGATGCCATCGAACTGAAGCCTGATTGGTCGAGAGGTCGGCTGTTCGACAGAGAGGTGGCGCAGTTGTTTTTGGAGAGAGTAAAGGTAGGTGGGTAAAGGGTAATTGATTTGCCTTTTCATTTCTGCTTTACCACGTTCGGGGGACTGTTGCGATCCGATTTGCGGGGGGCGTACGGCCTACGATCAGACTCGTGGTCCATTTCGCTTCCCCGTGATTCGTCATCTCGGACGTTGCCCTTCTTTCACTGCCAGCCACTCCTAGCCATGCTGCTGGGTGCCGGTCACCAGGGGGGCGCGGCCGGCGTGTCGATGCCATGATGCTGACAGCTCCCGACGGCCGAGGGCTCCCCGGCATAGTTGGTTTCTCAGACAGCTTCTGACATCGTAGATCTTATTCTCCAACGCGGCATGCCTTGTGGAGTGTCCTCGGTGCAATGGCAGTTCCAGTCGGTTCCCATTTTACCTACTCGCTGTCACCAGCTTTCGGTGGCCTGGGTGGAGCTTCGTGCCGACCACCAACTCTTTGCGGCAAGAAACTTGCCGCGTCGAGAGGATGAGCGCACGCGACCTCGCACACAATACGGCTATGCGGCCTAGACTACTACACCAACCAACTATGCCGGCGTGCCGGTACCATATAAAAAGATAAGATTACGGTACCATACCATACATGGGCCGGGGGGGTAAGGGGGTATACCCCTCCCCCTCGGCCGTCCATACCCCCCTCGGCCACCCACCCCCCTCCCGGAGGGAGGAAAATTTCGCTTATTTAAGGCAAAATTGGCTTTTTTTGGCCTTTTTTGGGGGGGGGGACCCCCCCCCCCCCGAGGTCTCAACCCCCCCACCCCCCTCCGGATTTTACCGGCCCATGTATGTACCATACCATTTTATATGGTACACTAGCATACTGTATGTTACGAAATCTGAACGGAGTGGTACCATATATGCTACCGGTACAGGTGCCAATGCCAAGGTAGGGGTCTGACCCGGGCCGGGGTACGACCGGGGGTCTGAGCCCGAATTCTAGGGATTCAGTTGAGCACTAAAAAACGCTCAAAAATCGCAAAAAATCAGAATTTTTCGGCTAAAAATCGTCTAAAATCGCTAATTTTTGCTCAAGTACAGCTAAAAAGTGCTGTTTCACAGGCGATTTTGGCAATTTTTGTGTCTGAAATAGCCAAAAAATCGCACAAATTTGTTCAAAAAATTGAATCGGAGGGGTGTCGGGAAAATCGTGGGGGAGGGGGTCTAGCCTGAGTTGGGTGGGGGACAGACCCTCGTGACCCCGCTGTTACATGTATCCCGTACGTGCACATATTACGACAATTTTGCATCAACCCCTTTTAGGCACAGTCCGAGTGTAAAGTGTTGGACGTCAGCAAGAAAGAAGCTTCCAAACAAAGACCCAAAGCGCTGAACACTGTAGAAATGATGCGTGTGGCTAGTTCGGGCTTGGGCATGGGTCCCCAGCACGCGATGCAAATAGCCGAGCGACTGTATACCGAGGGCTACATAAGCTATCCCCGCACCGAAACCACACAGTACCCGGCCAACTTTGACTTCGTCGGCGTTCTCAGATCTCAGGTAGCTAATTTATTTATTACCGTCTAAAGCCCAGCTTTTTCTGCAACGCAATTGCCTGAACTGGTGCGACCGCGTTCCTTATCTTAATAATTTTTATATTATTAAAATAATAGTGGCATCACTTGACATTTAACAGTCTGGGAAATAACCACATGCATGGTATCGGTAATCATATATGGCAGCGATACTATATGGTGCCGGTTCAACCATTATGGTACCCCTTCGATCGAGGCCTCAGGCGATATGGTACCACTTAACGATTTGAAAACGAAAGATGCTATGTATGATATCACCTAAGGTCTCGATCGAATTGGTACCATAATATGGTACCATATATATACCATACATGTAACAGGTCATCCGCCGATGGGGGAGGGGGGGTTGGGGGGGGTCTGGCGCCGGCCGGGGGGGTCTGAGCCAAAATTTTGGGGAAGGGGGGTAGGGCACTAAAAAACGCTCAAAAATCGAAAAAATCGCGTTTTTTGGGCTAAAAATCGCTAATTTGGGCTAAAATACAGCTAAAAAGTGCTGTTTTTTTGCAGGCGATTTTGGCAATTTTTGTGTGTGAAATTGTAAAGAATTGCAAAAATTTGCTCGAAAATTTACTTGCCAGAAAAATCGGAGGGGGGGGGGTCGGTGAAATCGTCTCGGGGGGGTCCCATCCGGGGGGGTCTGGCCTAAGTCGGGTGGGGGGCAGACCCCCCAGGCCCCCCAGTTACATGTATGATATATACGTAATATATATTATATGGTACCAATTCAGATTGAACCGGTACCATATGGTATCGCTATTCGCTGCCATCATACATGGGCCGGAGGGGTGTCTGGACCTCCGGGGGGGCTCCCCGAAAAAAGTCCAGAACGCCTATTTCGCGTTAAATAAGCGAAAATTTTCTCCCTCCGGGAGGGGGTCGGGAAGGGGGCATGGGCCGGCGAGTGGGAGGGATAAACCCCCCTTACCATGTATGGCTACCATATTGTATGTGGTTTCGTTATGTTTTAACTGTTTAACGCCGTAACATGCTAACAAAATCAGACTTTTGTGTAAGTGTGAGTCATTAGTATGTATTTGAAACATGACAACAACGGGTTCTCTGCGTGCCTGTCTCATGCGAGTAATGAATGAAGTGCTAAATTGTAACGCTATTATTTGCTACATGAACCGGAGAAGACTAGAACGTTTAGGTCTGCCTTGGAACCTGGTCTGCCAGCGGTAAAAATGCTATTTGTTTGGCATCTTTTCACAAAACTTTAACTTGAGATAAAAGTCGCTTCGGTTGTCCGGGTCGGGGTCGGGGGCATCGACCAGTGATGGATCAAACATGTAAGAGGGGGACTGTTGTGGTTTGATTCCACACCCTAGCGGCTAGGGCCATATTGAATGAAAGGTGAAAATGTAGGGCATGTGCAATGGCGTAGCTGGGAATCGAACCCAGCACCTTTGGCTTGCCGGTCCAGTGCTCTAACCACTAAGCTACACGCCGATGCCAGACCAACACCTTAGGTTAAACTCAGTATTTGAGAAAGCTAGACCTGAAGACGATTTTTTCGCATTTTCAGACTCTAAAATTTGCTGGAAAACTTTGGTGTACTGTAGAACAGAAATTGTTCTTTTTTCTGTAAAAAATATTAGAGATTACTGTTTTCTAGCAAAAACACCCTAGTTGGGGCAGTGCGGTCAGCGAGCTACTGAAGAGTGGAGTGAGTCGGCCAAAAGGCGGTGAAGACAAAGGAGACCACCCACCGATCACCCCCATGAAACCGGACGACGGAAGGTTGTCGGGAGACCAGGCCAGACTCTACGAGTACATCACGCAACACTTCATTGGAACACTTATGAACAACGCTCGTTTTTGGGTCACTACTATAAAGTAAGTGGTATATAAGTAAGTAATAAAGTATATTCTCTGCCGGCACGGTTGGTGTAGTGGTTTAGGTCGCAAAGCCACTGTGTGCGACATCGTGCGTTCATCCTCTGGGTGCAGCAAGTTTCTTGCCGCAAGGAGTTGGTGGTCGGCACAAAGCCCAACCCAGGCCATCGAAAGCTGGTGACAGCGAGTAGGTAAATGGGAACCGACTGGATCTGTCTAAGCACCTAAAGCTACAATAGCAACCACATGTGTTGGGACAAACGGGAACGGGGACAGCTACACTGAGACCCGCCCAGACTGACACCGAGCATGTGTTTAGGCTAGTAGTGAAGGAAGGGCAGCGAATTCATTCAGGACATAGCGAATGTTACTATATTAACTAGAGTGCGAACAATACCTAAAAAACCCAATACCCCAATACCCAATGCCAATACCTGAGACGAGACCCCCAATACCCCAATACCCAATACCCAATACTTGCGTAGCTGGGCCAAAAAATCATTTCAGTGGACAGGTACATTCTAGTTGTGTACACAAGATTTTTGACACCTCAATTAAAATTTTTAAGAGGCTGGTTGGGCCGCTGCCCAAGCAGGGCGACAAAATTTTGAAAAATTAACCTTTCAGAAAGCATTTAGAGGCCGTTTTAGGCGTAAAATTAACAGAAATTAACAGTTTTGGTACTTTAATATTTCGTAATTCAGTCGTGTTTCTTACTTCCGGCGATTTTTTTCCTAACTAGAACTTTTCCTAAATAACTAGCTAACAAGAGAACATGACAATTCTGTATGTACTGCACTTTTATCAGGGGGTAAAACGAAAGCGACGTCGTCGTAGGGGGAGGGGTTCCCTAGAAACGACGCAAGACGATTTTGGGGGAGGGGCTCCGAAAAATCGGGATTTTGGAACGACGTCGTTTATGGACGGCTCCTTAACGCGAAAACAGCAACATTTTTTCGGTAAAAACCCCAATACCCAATACCTGGAAAACACCCCAATACACCCAATACCCAATACCCAATACCAGTTCGCACTCTAATATTAACCAAATAGCAGAAAAACAACAATTCTCATGTCGGGACCTCTAAATACAGTAATCCATCGATGATGGCTAGGCTATGTCAGAAATAGATTCCCCACCCCTGAAAACCTTATATTCCCTTCTCTATAGAGCGTTTTCTTGCAACACGCATGCTTAAACGCAAAATAGCATTTTTCGTG
Organism: Sabatieria punctata; assembly: GCA_030248155.1. Lineage (NCBI taxonomy): Eukaryota > Metazoa > Nematoda > Chromadorea > Araeolaimida > Comesomatidae > Sabatieria > Sabatieria punctata. The sequence continues at coordinate 101,613 of JASANB010008013.1, forward strand.
TCGGGACCTCAAAATACAGTAATCCAGCGATTATATTTATGTCAGAAATGGATTCCCAGACCATCAAAACACTTACTGCCTATTAGATCCAGCATTTCTGTGTCGCAGGAACAATGTAAATTGAAATCCAAGGCTGGTAGTGGCTCCAGTACTAACAAACTGACTCAGAAATCGCTAATTTTTAGCCTAAAATTCGCTTGAAAAGAAGTTTGGAAGCCGAATTTGGCGTTTCCGCTGCTGACGTTTAAGAGGAATCTGTGTTTTTGGCAGTCCTTTCTATCGTTTTTTTGCTTGTTTTTGGCTCTAAAGTGCTATTTGCCAGCGATTTTTAGCCTCGTACTGAAAAAAACGTGCTAAAATCGCATTTCCAGGCGTTTTGTAGCTTCTTGAAATTTTTGGACCCCTCTCTGGGCGAAACCCCTCTCGACCCCCCACCTGAGGAAAACCCCCTGCCCCCACGCCGGCCCGGACCTGTTACTTGTATGCAATACTAGCTCGAAAACAGCCCACTAATTGCTAATTCAAATTTTAGTTTTGACTGATTTTTTCATTCATACAGAACTTTAGGCATGTTTAGCTATTACCCCGATTGGTCTATTTTAGATATACATGGCTGGCTCAGAGCTTACAGTATCTTTAACAAACGATCTATAGCTTTGCAGCATTCTTTAGCTATAGGAAACTATGTACTGTCCTATACTGGTCTACTAGAAAATAATAACACTATCGAAACCCCGTCCAGATAATGTTTCATACCACGTTTGAGTTGAAAATCAATTTGTAATACTTCGTGAGTCAGAGACAGCGTGCAGTTCAAATCTGACGCGTTATTATTTTTTGGAAGAGTCCTTAGACTAGGGCTTGCTTAGCTAATCGCAAGACCTCCCCCTATTCCAGGGTAGAAATCGGAGGGGAGACATTTTCTCAGAGCGGAAAAACGCTGATTGACCCCGGCTTTACGGCCGTCATGACTTGGCTAGCGCTGAGTGGCGACGATACGATTCCTTCGCTGAGCAAAGGAGACATTCTGTATTTGGATGAAGCTAAATTGGTGGAAAGACAGACAGGACCTCCGGATTACTTGACTGAAGCCGAACTGATCAGTTTGATGGAACGACATGCCATTGGAACCGATGCTTCCATCCCTGTCCACATCAATAACATCTGTCAGCGGAACTATGTACAGGTAGGTTTGGATACATCTTTAAACAGTCTTAGTTTTTGGTATATATTTTCTCAATTCTCCTGTTCCTTCCTTACAGTATTTCCGATCCGATCCGATCCGATCCGATCTGGCGGGGGGGTCGTACAATGTACGGCCCTACGATCAGACCTGCACGGTCCATTTCGTTACCCCTTATATCGTCATCTCGGACGTTTGCCCTTCTTTCACTGCCAAGCCACTCAAGCCATGCTGTTGGGCGCCAGGTACTAAGAGAGTGCCTGGCGTGGTGACGTCATGGTGCTGACAGCTCCCAGCGGCCGCCCGGCGGACAGACACTAAACCGGTATTGGCCTTATTGCTGGTTGCTCAGACGGCTCCTGACGTCGTTGATCTTCCCTCCAACGCGGCATGCTTTTAGGAGCGGCTTTCGGTGCAACGGCAGATCCAGTTGGTTCCCATTTTACCTACTCACTGTAACCAGTTTTCGGTGGCCTGGGTGGAGCGTTGTGCCGACGACCAACTCTTTGCAGCAAGAAACTTGCCACGCCGAGAGGATGAACCACTACAACCACTAGGGATGCAGCGGCCGCCGTGACTCAGAGGCAGCAAGCTACCCACTGAGCCACTGACGCGGCTTACAGTATTTCACCAAGTAATCAGTAGAATTCGAGGTTGACATTACCGTTCGTGCCGGTCAGGGGAATATCAAGCATATATGGTCCGGAGAGGGGTCGGGTGATGGGGGAAGGGGAACGCCTACCCTACCGGCGAGTGGGTAGAGCCGACCGAGGGGGGTTTTGGCCTGCGAGGGGGTGTGTATGATGTCAGGGATTTAAATTTTTTCAGGAGAAAGTCAGGGGATTTTGTGTTTTGTCAGGGAAAATTTTGAATGTCTGTCACTGTATAGAATTTTGCAATAAGGGTGTGGAGGAACGCGTTCTGAGAGAGAGAGAGAGAGAGAGAGAGAGAGAGAGAGAGAGAGAGAGAGAGAGAGAGAGAGAGAGAGAGAGAGAGAGAGACAGAGAGAAAGAGAGAGAGAGAGAGAGGGAGAGAGAGAGAGAGAGAGAGAGAGAGAGAGAGAGAGAGAGAGAGAGAGAGAGAGAGAGAGAGAGAGAGAGAGAGAGAGAGAGAGAGAGAGAGAGAGAGAGAGAGAGAGAGAGAGAGAGAGAGAGAGAGAGAGAGAGAGAGAGAGAGAGAGAGAGAGACTAATTTTTTTAATTCCCACCCTGGTTGGGCGGTAGCAATTAACAGTAGGTGCACCAACACCTGCAAAGCACCAGCTTTTGGGTATGTCCATATTATAATAGTGCGATGAATTCTGGAAAATGTCAGAGTTTTTTTTAGCTTTTGTCTGGGAGACTAAGAGGAACGTCAAGCAATTTCACAGGTTTTGTTGTGGTCGAAAATATTTTAGCTGAAATTTCTGTAAATTCAGCTGCTGGTTGTGTTGAAACGTAAACAGAACGGGTTCAGGTGGCGTCCGGTCGTAAGTTGGTGCCGACGAAGCTGGGCATATCGCTGGTGCACGGCTACTGGAAGATAGACGGCGAATTGGTTCTGCCGACAATGCGAGCTGAAGTGGAAGCCCAGCTGACCTTGATAGCTCAGGGACAAGCCGACTTTCAGCGGGTATACTGTAACTTCTGTCTACTGTAGTGGCATAGATTGGTGTAGGTGAAGAACCACGCACTGGAGAACTTTCGTCAGAAGTTCGTCTATTTCGTAGAGAACATAAGCAGCATGGATCTGTTGTTCGAGGTCTCCTTTACCAGTTTGGCCGAATCGGGTAAACCGTTCAGCAGGTGTGGCAAGTGTCGACGCTACATGAAATTGGTCAGCGCCAGACCGCAGAGGCTGCACTGCTCCAATTGTCAGGTACAGTACAGTACAGTACAGTAATACAGTACAATACAGTACAGTAATACAGTACAGTACAGTACAGTACAGTACAGTACAGTACAGAGAACTGTTTAGTCATGGTAACCTTCGTTATGCCTGCAACAGAGGCCTCCGAGTTTTTATAGGAACCAAAATTTTGTATTTTGCTCTTGTTTTCACAGTTGTTAAAAATTTTTTTGAATGCAAAAATTTTTTACTTTTCTTAGATTTTAAAAATGAATTTTTTTTTAATCGTCTTATTTGGGTCCAGCGTGTCTAGTGCAGGTACTTAAAACAAAATTTCCACTTTTGCAGATAAGAAATCGGTTCGAAAACGCCAATACTGGTCTAAAAACATTGTCTATAACTGCATAATTTCACTGAAAATTGTCTTTATAGGTAGTAACGTGGGCACATATATGCCTACTTCGTTTGTATATGTATATGTATATGTATATATACAAATGCACATTAGTTTGTATATGTATATGTATATATACATATACAAACAAAATTTCAATATTGCATATTTTTTGTATATTTGTATATTAAGAATATTATGAATTTTCTGCTGAAAAGCATGATTTCGACAAACCAGGTGGGTTAGGGGTACCATGACGGGTGTCATTGTCATATGGTAGGGCGTTGTAGGGCTAGCCAACATGAAATACTCTCAAATTGCATGAGTGTATTCCGATTTCAGGCAGTTCTCCCAACCGGTGCGAACTCTATTAAGTGACACTGCCCTCAGTCTAAGATTTTTACCAGCTAAAATTTATGTTCTTGCTAAAACTCAGGCTTTTTAGGATCTGTAATATCAAGAAATTTTTTCTGCGGTGTGGGTAAGTCACCGGTGGTCAAAAATCTTTAAGTAATACAAATGCTAGCAAGAAATTCAAACTTACGCGTTAGGTACACCCCTTAGTTTTAGGTTAACAGGTATGTTAAGGCTTAGGTTCTGGCTTTAGTCTTCGATTCAGGCCTACTAGGCTCGTACATAGGTATAGTTTTAAGCAGAAATAGGCCCTGAAATCGTTATTAGAATGGATGAACGGGTTTATCTGAAAAAATAATAACACGTTTAAAACTGGGATGAAACGAAAAGGGACACGTGCGGGATTCGATTATCAATTTCGTCGTTGAGCGTGCCATTTTTTCGTTTCAAACAGCAAAACTCATTGCGAAATACTTCTAAAACGAAGATGACTACTGTTGTTTGGTATTGGGTTTTCCGTTTGTGTATGTGTATGTGTATGTGTATACACATTTACCTTCAAATGTGTATGGTAATTTGTGTATACACATTCAACAAAACAATGTGTATTTTTGTGTATATTTGTGTATGTGTATTGAACTGAAAATGCAAATTTTTTAGCAGATTTTGAGCCAGAAATGTTAAGAAAATCTAAGCTCTCAATGTCTGTTGCTTTAAACCTTGGATAGCTTTGAAATTGAGTTACTTAGGCCATTTGAAAGCTTTATCCGGATATCTACGGTTTATTAATGCAGCAAAAACATCGAAATTTTACGTTTCTGTTCTAAGTTTTATCGACTTTTGCTGATCAAATACACATACACAAAAATACACATTTTGAGTACTATTTGTGTATGGTAATGTGTATCCAAATTTTCAATGTGTATGTGTATGTGTATGTGTATACACATTGAAAAATGATTGTGTATTTTTGTGTATGGTAAATGTGTATGTGTATACACAAACAACAGTAAAGATGACTAATATTTGGTCTTTATGCAGACGAGGCTAAACCGCAAATTTTACAAATTCTTCTGGAAAAGTTGAAGACATAGGCTCAAAATACAAAAACACCGGAAGAAACTGTAAAAATATCTCAATTACCGTACGAAAGTGGCCAAAATGTGCTAAACTACTTACTGCAAAAATATACAAATGAAAATATACAAACCGTTTGTATATCAAGTCTGTTTGTATATGTATATTGAATATTGCATCAACAGTCCGTTTGTATATGTATATGTATATGTATATCCAAAACATTTGTATATATATACAAATTTGTATATGTATATTTGAATATACAAACCCACACTAATAGGTAGAGTTGTAAAAAAAGCTTTGAAGGCCAAAAAAAGAATTTTTTTATGAAAATTTTTCAGTTCAAGTTTATTTTTTCAAAATTTTTTCCTTGTGTGAAAATTAGCTGGTAGAAGATGCAAGGTTGCATCAGAAGCAACTTTAAGCACAAAACTGATACTTTGATTCATACATGTAACAGCTCCGGGCCGACCTGGGGGAGGTCGTAGGGGGGGTTTCCTCAGGTGGGGGGTGAGGGGGGGTTTGTCCTTTCCAGCTAGGGGCTATTTCACAGCCTTTCCAGGTATATATTACATGTATGCTTTGTCTTGTGTTGGCTATTTCACAGACTAGAAAAAATTGTCAACCATTCATTTCGTTTGTCTCTTACAGGACACCTACACCCTACCGAACGTCAAAGACGGAATGCTTAAGCTGTACAACGAACAAAAGTGTCCGCTGGACGGCTTCGAACTGGTCTTCTGGCTGGGTCCGGGCGGCAAACTGAGCAAGTCCTACGCCCTCTGTCCCTACTGCTACTCCAACCCTCCGTTCCCCCAAATGAAGAAAGGCCAGGGCTGCAACGAGTGTCTGCACCCGGCCTGTGCCCACGCCTTTAGTTCGCTGGGAGTGGTCAAATGTGCGCAGGAGTGTTTCGGCGGCGCTGGGGTGTTGGTGCTGGATCTTATGTCCGGACCAAAGTGGCGTCTCGCCTGTAATAAGTGTCCGGCTGTTATTGGAGTGTTCGAGGGAGCCCACAAAGTCAAAGTTAAGGAGGCCGCGTGCGCCGAGTGTGGAGCTCAGATATTGGCTGTAGAGTATAAAGAGGTATCTTCCTGTTTACCATTCTTGATTAGAATGCTAGGCGTATATTGGGGCTACAGACTTAGGGATGCAACCGAATACCAAAATACCGAATGTAATGATGCTCAGGTTATAGTGCAGAACGGAAGCCATTTACAGTAGTCGAGTAAAAATTTCTTCAAAAAACCATAATTTATGCGAAGTTTTTCATAAAAACGCAGATATAAGAGAATTGGATTGACCTTGCTGGTAGTTTTTGCATGAATAATCTCAATAAGTCTTTAACATTTAGAATTTGACCTAATTTTAACTGAGATAATCTATCAGATTACAGCTACTATCTTTAACTTTCCCCTCTTTCGTGCTATTCGGTTTTATTCGATATAAAAATACCGAATTCGAATAGCACTATACCAAGGGAATCCATTTGATGCCCTGTTCGGTTAAATCGTTTACGGTTTTCGACGCGAATTTATTGAGTAGATATGGTAGCATAGCAATTTACTGTCCGACTGGGATGTAAGTTGACGCAACGACGATGCCGTCTGGTGAATCATACAAGACCACTTGGTAGGGCGGCTGATTTGTTTAACTTAAGCCTAACCATAGGTATGCTAGAGCATGAACTTATGCTTACATTTTAAGTCCTGATTCTAAACCTGAGCCCAGGGCTGTTTGTTTTCCAGAAAAAACTAAAGCCGGTTTTTTTTCGTTTTTTTCTTCAGTTTTTTTCGGTTTTTTCCAAAAGTTATTTTCCGAGATGACAGAAAAAAATTTTTAACAATTCTTTTTATTGCAGAATTCAATGAAATAGCGTGAGTCTTATTACAAAATGCACTAATTTCATCTTTTAGAGCAGTGATTTGATTTTAAAACAACAAAAATGCAATAATAAAAGTCGCTTGAAAATGGTACCGGTATTTTTTGCGAAAACAGCTAAGTTATGCCATGGAAAATGCTTGTAAGGCTTCTATTAACGTAAATTCAAAGCATTTGAAGCGAATTTAACCAATGATTGTGCCTATTTCCTTTAAAAACTTGCTTGAGTTTTTCCGCATTTTAGTTTTTTCCGAGTCTCTAGGAAAGAATCCGGTTTTTTCCGGAACAAAACGAGAAAAACGAGGAAAAAACCGGCGCAACAGCCCTGCCTGAGCCTAAAACTAAGCACAAGCGTAAATCTAAATCGGTAATTGCGGTGCGGAGAGGTACTGTCAGCGTACGAAATTTTCGGCAACTTTTGTAAAGGCTGTAAATTTGTGTAAATTGCGGTCGCGTCTCACGGTAGTAACTTGATTTTCAGGAAAACTTTCGATAATCACCGGGCTTTCAACAGATTCCCATGGTATAGTAACCGAATTATTCGGTTCATACCGAATATTACCGAACTTCGGTTGCATCAGTAGCCCAGCGGAAAGGCCAAACCGGCCACCCTCAAACAAAACGTGCAGGTGCAATCGTTTTGGAGGGTCTTGAAATTCTAGACAACTACCGTGGATACACGACTCGCCCCACCGCTCGCGACCTGATGCAGGTCGGAGTGACGACTCGAAAAATTGAGTATTCCAGAAAACGCTTGATACCGGCGAAGTTTCAGGGCAAATCTCCGTTCCCAGATCAGCAGTTAGACCATGCAGGGTGTTGTTTCTGTGACCCGCTGCTCAAACCGTTGGTCAGTCTCAAACACGCTGACCGTACGCAGCCGTTCGTAGCTAGCAGAGGAGGCCCCCCGAGGGGTAGGGGTCGTGGTGGCGGTTCCAGAGGCCGCGGTAGAGGTCGTGGAACCCGTGGAAGGAAGTAGTTTCAGTATTTATTATTCAATTTCTCTTGTTACGTGCAATTTCTGTGCCTTTGATAAAGTGATATTAGGAAAGATTGGAGTCATTACTAGGCTGTGTACAGTACAGCTTGGCAGACTGTTAGAAAATTTGCATGTCTACTGTACGCATAAAGCCACTGCGTACAGTAGACATAATTTTCTATAATAGTAGTAGTAAGGGTGGTTTATATTAATGAAGCCTATGTAAACAAGCCAGCTAGCAAGAATGTTTTGCTATTTACATAACATAATTTTCTACGCACAATAGCTATTTACATTAACATAATTTTCTACGCACAATAAATAGTTAAAGGGAACTGTACAAATCTGTTCTAATCACCCTACTGTAAATCACATTCAACCAAAGATGTTAACAATTAGAGCCTAATTCTGAAATCAAATTGCAGATTTGAGCAAAGCATTCACATAAAATGTCAGCTTCATAATAGCCTATTGCTAATCGAATGTATCTAGAGGCTTCTGGCTTCACGCCCGCATTGAATCTAGTGTTTCAAAACGGTATTACTGTTTTAGACCACATTAATCTGGCATACCTGGTACCCTCCTGAAATCTAATTCCTTTTTCTCTAGCTTTGACGTGCAACTGTTCGCAGGTGCAGTTTGAGCCCAGTTTCAGCCAAATAAAGTAACCTCCCTAAAAGAGACACTATGCACGTTACACTGCAGTACTAAACAAACAAACAAATAGTACGCTAAAGACTAATATGGCAAATATGGTAACTCTGGCCTGTCGCTCCAACGGCTTTGTGTTACTCGGGCGACAAACTTCTTTGGCTTTGACTAAAATGACTGATTTCCAGTCAATTTAGGTGTCTCCAATATTGCAAAAAGGTGACAAAGATTGTTTCTGAAAAATTTGAGGCCGGTGGGTGGTAAAATCTTCTGAGGCCTACATGTATTTAGTACTGTTATTTTAATAGTGAAATTTTATTTTAATTTAATATTAATATAATAGAACTAGCCGATTTTAATTTTAATTTAATATTAATATAATAGTCTTGTGCTAGTTTTAATTTAGATTTAACATTAATACTATTAAATAACAATTTTAATAGTATTTTAATAGCATTTTAATAGTAGATTCTAAAATGAACTTAAAAAGTTTTGGACACACTTTTAGCGAACTGGTGAAACAACATATTTTGCTTGAAATTGCTAGTGTAAGTTAAAAATTTAATCAGAGATCCAACTTAGAAGCATTTTTCTCTGTAAATTCATAACCATTCTTTTTAAAATGACTTTGTCTGAACATGGTTTTAAGCATACATGTAACATAGGAGTCTGGGGGTCTGCCCCTACTCGAGTTAGGCCAGACCCCCCGGATGGGGACCCCTCCCTCGAGACGACTTTTTGCGATTTTCTGCAATTTCAGACATAAAAATTGCCAAAATCGCCTGTAAAACAGGACTTTCCAGCTGTATTTCAGCCCAAATTAGCGATTCTTGACGATTTTAGCCTAAAAATTGCGATTTTTTTGCGATTTTTGAGCGTTTTTTAGTGCCCAACCCCCTCCCAAAATTTGGGCTCAGACCACCCGGCCAGTGCCAGACCCACCAAACCCGACCGGTCCCCCTTCCGCAGACGACCTGTTAAGATATTCGAAATTGCATTCGAACAGAACCTAAGCATTAAAATTTGAAGGAAAATATTGATGCATAGTTATAGAGACATTTTGACAGGAAAAGACTGTTACATAGGTTATTGAGTAGATTAAGGTCCTTTTGTCAGTCATGCCTGTTACTGAGAAAAGTTCCACAGTTTGCAAGATTCGAGATTCAGAAGGCTGTCAGACACCTTCAATTTTTATCATTTTCTGAGGTAAAAATTCTGATTTAAATTCTAGTATTATAGGTAACTCCTTCATTGTCAAACAAGGTCAAACTATTAAAATGCTATTAAAATACTATTAAAAATAGATTTTAATATTCAGCCCCTATTTGTATTTTTAATTTAATTTAATATAATAGTAGGCCCTCTATTTTAATATTAATATAGATTTAATACTATTAAAATGGCACTATTAATAATAGTTTTGTTTTAATATTAATATATTAAAATAACAGTAGTATTTAGCTTAGTCCTCAAACTTGGGCCCAGTTACATGTATGGCTAGACATAATGACACACTCACTTTAGGCTTTTCGGCACAGCAACCAGGAGGAAGTTTTTCTTGCAGTAACTGATAGGCTGCTTCTAACCGTTGCTGCAACGTTAGGTTGAGGTTTTACGGTTAATTAGACATAGGTCAAGTCAACTTAGTAGTCCGAAGGTACATATAAAATTTTGTCGCCAGTGCCAGAAAGTATATTTTGATTTTGGTACACACACATGTCAAATTCAAAATGAGTTTATCTATAGTATGTACGTTGCGTACAGTACGTACCTAACCTACTTGCATATTCATATGCTCAAAAATAATCCACCCACAGAAGGGGTGGGTTTTCTTTTCTATTGGAAGGGTCTTAACAGGTGAGGCAACCCTTCGGAAAGTACAGACAGTATATACGTACATGCAGCATGTATTGGCTTTACGTGCCACATAACAGGTCAGCAATGACGATTTGTGTGCCTGTTGCCATCATCTGTGGGTGGTATAACGAAATAAACTTAATTGAACCATACACTGTATTGTACACAGACCATAAAAATCTGGAGGGGAATTAGAGAGCTCAGGGGCGAAAAACGTCCAAAAATGCGTTAAAAATTATAAATTTTGCATTAAAAAGGGAAAATTTTCTTGATGGTCAGGGGTATGGCTGGACAAGGGGTTATTGGCAAGGGGAGTGGTAAAGCCGCTACCCCCAGCCCATATATGAACTGAACTGAACTAACTAACAGTTAAATCAGTTACCGCATAATCAGCTCGTAACTCCGCTACAAATTTATCCACAGCTAGGCGTTCTAGAAGTGAAGCCACTATTCCCGCACACATGGAATTGAGACAGCCGGCTGAATCCAACATGACAGCACTAAATAAGATTTGCATACCTCTAAGCATGAGCTGCATTGTGTATTGAAGAAACAGTTTTGGACAAAATTATAATTCCTATTGTGGGCGGTTGTTTTGTGGGTGCTTATGAAAGCAATTGAAACTATAATATGGGCAAATCAACAACCAAACAAACAAACTAACTGACTACTTATCCCAGAAAGTTGACTTGATCCATTTGGGAAATTCCATCCAACCTAGCCGTAAGCCTGGAGCCAGAATTTTTGAAAATGATCCATTGCTTATAACGTTTCCTGAGTAATCAGAGTCATTTCTGTAAAAAACTTACAATATTTCTCGAACTTAGAAGTTGAGACATGGATATTGCCATTACTTTCAATTTCATGTGAGTATGTATGATTGTGTGTGAAACTGTTTTGCATGATAAGAATTAAGTATTATTTAAATTACTATTTTAGTGTTGTTTCTTGTAGTGCTTTCTTGTACTGTAGTACAATTTGCTTCGAATATGATTTAGTGGACAGCGCTTATTCGCTAAAACAAATTATTTAGTGTTAAAATACCAATCTATTCTGTTTTGTAATGCTAGGTAAGAAATTTGTGTTAGTTTCATGGTCATAATACCTGTTATCATAAGCGAATAACCTCTTAGGAGGTTTAGTGCCTTCATAGAATAGCAAGTTGTAGACATCATCACACACTACCAAAATTTCGTATTTTCTAGCCAGTTGTACTATTTTTCTGCTTTTTTCTAGAATTGAATCTGATTGTAGAGTGAGAAAACAAATATAGACCAAACTGACCAACAGACAAAAGGCGCCCAGTGGGGTTGTGGAAAGCGGGCACCAAATAAAGCACAGCCCACATATTGTGCTGCTGCTGAGGGTTTCTGCTTTCATTTTTCCACTTCAATTGTTCACTTTGCAGCAGATTTTCTAATGTCTTTGTGTCAATACCATCCTTTTCCATTGGGACTAAACAAATCATTCTCTGCAAAACTTTTCAATGATAGTGTGGGATTGTGTACCAGGAACCACAGGAAAGTGCAACAACCGCATCATCTCCAATGCGTTCATATAGGTGTACTCTTCACAAAAAACTGGACATTTTAGGGGAAATAACAGAGATAGAGTGTAGAACAAGCCTGCACTTGCTCCTGATGTGGCAACCAATGTATCCCTGAAATCATTAGATCTAGAAAAACAAAACATCAGTTTCAGTTGTTTATTCGAAATATTGTAGGGAACCAAACCAAGTCACAATCTCGTTTTTGCCTTCTTTCGGGCATTGATTCCTAATTTTTGTTCTAATAATAAGTTTTAAAGTTCAATAAACTTACAAATCAACATTATTATTGTCGTTGTACTGTCTATTTAAGAAGTCGCGAAGTGCCAATAAGAATCGCGGATGCCCTGCTGAAGTCGTTCCATATTGCATCAGTAACGCATTACCCTCAGCCTCCTCTGTCTGAATTTCATTCAGTTTATCAAAAACAAAAATCAAAAGTACCAGTTGTTTTTGTGTTGCTTCCAGCATCAACTCAGCGCTTCGTTTGCGCCATTTCTCACCAGGAGCTCCAATATGGAGCAAAGTCTCTGAGTTGAGCGATTTTGCAGGGGTTGGAGTAGTCGGTAGCATACTAATCGCACACACTGGTTTGGCTGTCACCAGTAAACCTGAACGGCCGACTCTGCCGCATACAAAGTAAACCAGTCTTGATACCGGTGGCAGAAAATTTGCCACCAACCTGTTTTGCTTGCTTTGCTGCTTAAAAGAGTTTTTACCAAAACCGAAAGGGGCCGTCCATAAACTACAACGTTCAAAATTTCAAAATTTTGCACCCCCACCCCCCCTCCGACGTTCAGCGACGTTTTCATCATGACCCCCTTTGGGAGGCACCCCCCCCCCGAAATAAAATTTTCGTTCAGAATCTGCAGCTGCTTCTGACTGCATAAATGCAATGGTACAATAGAAAAATCTGTGCACATATTTAGTAACAGTCGGCACCACAACAAATCTTGAAAGAGCAGTACTAGGCAGCAATCCACTTGTGCATGTGCGGAAACAATGATTCATTGAAATATCTCAAAAATATTTCGACATTCATGCAGTTCTTCCTGAGTCAAGATGTGCATCGGTTCCTCAGCAGCATCAGAGGGCACCAACAAGTCTGATGAATCCAAGTCAGACACACATTCAATTTCTATCTCAACAGAAACTTTCGTTCGGTTGTGTAAAGCAGCTTTATGACGCCCGACAGCTTTGATCGAAGGGAAATACAGTCCACACGTCGGACAGATTCGTCTTTCAATTTTAGAAATCACGCTAACATACTGTAGCATGAGGTGATGCTGTAAAACTATAAAATGTGTCAAAAACGTTAGACTTTCTATCCCTTCTTGTTTGTTCTGCAATCGTTAAATCTTGCCAAAAAGGCCAGAAATACGTCAACGTTTTGCCTCAACCCCCCCACCCCCCTGCGACGTTCAGCGACGTTTTTCGGGGTACCCCCACCCCCCCCTCTCTGAACGTCGAAGTTTATGGACGGTCCCAAAGAGTAATAATTAGTGATGTAAAATTATAGAATTTGAATTTCAATTCAATTATAATTAAATTAATTTTTTACATCACTAATAATAATGCACTATTCCACTGTGCAATAACAGTTAATGACATTCAAAAGTTTGTACCTCATCTTCAATAATATTGAGAAAATCTCGATTTTGTAGGTACATATTGTGATAAATAAAACACTAGAATATTCCAAACAAAAGTCACCAATTGTATGCACAATGCAAATCTGCTGTCTGTAGGAGGTGGCAATTTTCTGGAATGGATTGAAATTGCTAATTTGCTAGATTTTACAAGTTGTTTCATGGAAATGTTATTATTCAGCATAGTTGTACTAAAATACAGGAGTAATAGCCACTGCTGTCATGTCAACGCATCTGTTCATGATTTTTTTGCGATCCATTGTCCATTTGTCTTTTGCTCGATCGTAGGTCTCCACTCTGTTTGGTTGGTTCGAATGTGTGCATCCACCACCCAGCGCATACAGCTGGTGACCATCAGAAAGCAAGGCTATGGGCCTGTGAATCATGTTCAAGCTGGATCCCCTGGTCCACTTGTTTACGGCTGTGTTGTATACTTCGCATGTGTTGCCATCCAGCTGTTCCTGTGTCTCGACACTGCTGCCTCCACAATAGTATATGCGTTTACCAAGTGCTGCAGCTGAGCCAGCGTATCTGTAGGTGAGCGTGGGAGCTAGATCTACCCATCCATTAGCTGCATCAGCTGGTGTGTATCTTTCTACTGGGAGTGGTTTGCGAAAGATTGTGTATTTGGAACCGCCAAGAACATACACAGAACCTTTTATGACCACCATTGCATGACCATAGCGCTCCCGCTTCAGTGAGGGCGCCGTTACCCATCCTTTCTGAAGAGAAAAGAGAAGTTGGATTAAGCTGAGTACAGGTTCACTGAGCATCAATGACAATGACATCAAATGGAAAGGAGACAAAACTGAAACAGCAATGACTAAATTCTTACATCAGTTAGGCGCTCACATGTGGCCAGTGGAATTTGAAGCAGTGGCCTAACGTCGGAATAGTGCGTAACTCCACCACACACATACACATGTTCATCCAGCACAACAGATGCATGAAATAATCGCGGTATTGATAAGTCCCAGCCAAAAGATGGCTTCCCAGTCTCCAAATCGAGAAATACAGTGCTTTTCAACTGAGTTTCTCGGCTTTTTATTGGATCTTTATTTGACACATTGAACTCAAATCGATACCCACCAGTGACATATAGTTTTTCGTTGTAATATACAGCCGCAAAGTGTTGACGTGCTGCTATTCGATCTTTGGGAAACCAGCTTATATTGATGACGGAATTCAAGCTTGTGTTATATGGATAATATTTGCTTATTGTATGCACTTCATCACTATACCTTCCTCCCATCGAGACTAGTATTACTCCAGTGTAATCTAAAACAAAACAATCTCATCATTTTGGATGTTCTCTGTAAAGCTTGGGCTTTTTATACCTGTACATGACTTTTCCTGTGGCATTACAGGGCTCAGTGACAGGGTGCTTTGCAGTGTTACATCTCTTGCATCTTTGATTGAAATAGAGAATGTGACATCTTTGTCGAACTTATGCCGGTTGACTCTGTGTAGTTTCATAGGTTTTATTCTGAATTTCTCTCCAGTCCATTGAACCGTGTCTCCACTAGCACGCAGAACACTCTCCATCTTCCCACGATTCATCGCATAGTAAAGACTGAAATTTTTCTTCGAGGAATCGTTGCCACTGTGGGAAAAGCCACTCTCAATTCCAAAAGATGAACCAATGTTAGCATCCTTGCCAATACCGATACTGCCAGATCTTTCTATTGCTGTCTGTAAGCCTCTGCCGTAAGCACTGTTGCTGGCATCATAGGCTCTCACTTTAGCCTTTTCCACTAAAAATCGCTCCCTTTTATCCAATTTCTTATGTTCCACTTTGCTCAGGAATCGCGTCAGCTTATCTGGCCGGTTCCAGTCAGTATTCCAGAATGTGGCGTTCCAAATCGAACTGATGTCTTTGACCACTACCTCAGCGTCCTGGATGTAGGTTTTCAGTTGGTTTGCCAGACTGATTTGATTCTTTGAGCTGATTGGTCGTCCTTCTGTTATCTCTGTTCCTACCACTTTCATTGCGGCTTGGTGACAGAGTTTATTGTAGTCTCGGTCAGTTAGGTAAAAGTCACTGGACTTAGACTCGTCGATTTTATTTTTCAGCTGCGACATCAGTTTGGTCTCAGACACTGTTTTGGCATGGATGATGATGTCCTTGCTGCTGATGTCCTGGGCAATCAAGCTGTACTGCAATTGCAGGTAGCTCAAGGTCCAAGGAGTCTTGCGGATCAAGCTGATGAATCTTTCGGCTGTCTGCTGTTTGTCGACCATGATGTAAAAGTCAACTCTAGCATGCTTCAAAACGCTGCTTTCTTTAGGAAATGTCACATTGTCAATCAGTGGAGTACCAGCCCACTTTAGACCCACATTATTCAGAGGCAGCATGCGGATGTCAGTTACTTGCTTGTTCTGAATGTTGCTGAGAAATCGTGAGACTCTCTTTATGTAACAGTCGTTGTCAAAATGAACCGGAAATAGAACGCTGCAGGAGAATACAGAACATTTGACTTCCAGCTCATCCAGATCCACTTTGAGCAGAGGAAAGTAGAAGAAGACGTCCTTGTTGTTTGTGTCTTGCCAAATTGGCAAACAGAGACCATAGGGATCGTGACAAAGTCGCACGAAGGTTTTGACATAAACAACTGTGTTGTATAGGTCTGTTGGTGGTGGACTGGTGGAATTTTTCGGTTTCGATTTTGTGGAATGCTTGCGTGATCCTATTTCCTTTCTCTTTGAATGAAAAAACTTGACTTGGCACAATACCTCACTTTGTTTGGATTGGTGAATGGAGACATACTTTTAGATTAGACCAGGGGATTAAATTTAAATTAAGATTGAGTGTGAAATTGAAATATTAGAGTTAGAACAGAATCTAGCTAGCTATAGATGTAGATATAATAATACAGTCAAACCTCCATAAGTGCAATGAAAATTTCGGATATCACATGTTTCACTTATAGAGGTTTTGCTGTAAATGTAAGTATAAATGTAGATTAAATTAAATTTGATAGTTTAAAAAATAGACTGATTTAATTTGAGTTGGTCTATAGTTCAGCGATGGCCTGATCCTGTTACACGCATGATATTGATGCAATATAAATGAATAAACAGAAATGAATAAATATATAAATAAAATAACATTCTTTAAATTCTTGAAAAACGTAAGATTGTGTAATTTAACATTGCAATAATATTGAAAGAATTGATTAAGAATGCTTCAGTTAAAAACCAAAGTGATGTATGGAGCCATACATGTTTTCCTGACTTGAACTGCCCATGGCCTGCTGGTTGAAGCTCTGCTGAAATATCATAACATAGCACATTTTTTCATACATACCGTTCCATTACGTAGTAAATCTTGTAATGAACCAGAAGAGCAACTAGTTGGTTTGTCAGGAATATTTAGTTCAGTCACTCCATGCACTTTTACTTTCCTGACATGAATTTGTGCTAGGTCCAGTAGATTGCGCAAATGAGCGGCTTGTGTGTTTAGTCGGAACAAGTTCATTGGGCGTTGATGGATGATGTAGCCTCCAACTTGAATTCTCGTATGCGTATCGCGCAGAAAATTGTTCAGTTCAGTTTTATTAACTTTAATGTAGCTTCCACGTTCTACTTCCTTCTTGAAGTGATTATATTGTGAGGAATTGAAGTTGTAGGCTTGACTTGCGCTCGCTCCAACGTCACCCAATGTTGCACTTGCTGCAGAAAGCAACTTTTGCTATTTTCATTTGCAATATGACTATGTAGTCGTTTAGTAGGCAAGAGGCGCTCACTGGCACCACAGAATACTGTTATTTTACTATAGTATAGTAAAACAAAAATTAGTAATACTAGTGGTATTTTACTAAAAGTAAAATAATAGTAAAAAGTAGAATTAAGACCCAATATAAAGTAAAAGTTACCAAAGGCTGTCAATAGTAAAATTAAAATTTTACTACTATTTTACTAGTTTTTGATGAATTCCAGCCAAAATCTTGATCAATTCTGCAATAAAAGAGGTATGGGTCAACTTTTGTTAGTCAAATTCCACACATTTTGTCTCTAAACTTCTGGAGAACTTTGCATCGTGGTCAAATTTAGCGACTATTTGGACCGGCATCAATTATTCACAAAATCTTGGCATCATTGATGCCAAATTCCACTTTATAACTAGGGATGGGCACGTAAATTAATTTTCGTAACGCGTATCGTAAATTAAGCGCCGATTTTTAATTTACGTTACGCTTAACAATTACAGTAATTAAAAAAATCTGGATACGGAAATTAAACGAATACGAAAATTAAAGTTTAGCAATACGTAAATTAATTTCCGTACGTGAATTAATTTACGTTCCTAGCGCAAAACAGATTTTTCTGTTGAATCCTGAGCCCACAGCATTGTTTTGTTGTAGTATAGACATATTTTTGGTTACTACTGAATCTTAAATGCGACTTTTAAGGCTAATTATTCGAAAATTTTTCGCCTTTGTCGCACAGAAGCCCAATCCCACTCTTCGAACTGCTAAACCGGTTGATTTCGGTCAATTTTACGGTCAGAATATCTTATAGATACGTTTTTGAAGGCTTAAATTTGTCAATATGTTATCTCCCTGTATAAGAAAATAGGCAGAAAAGTCAAGCAACTATAAATTCATGTGTAGGTGTTGCACTACTGTTGGAAAGTTCAGGGTTGAAAAATAGGTTCAGGTTCAAGTCAAAGCCAATATCGAAATTTCAGGTTCAAGTCCATCTTCTAAAAAACCTGGACAATAGGTTCAAGTTCAAGTCCACCGATATCTCCAAAAACTGTAGATATTTTGCGCTGTTTGCAATTTTTCTGAGCTATAAGCCTTTCTATTGGCAGTGAAAAACATAGATCAGACTTTTCGGGGCAGTGTACTTTCGTTTTCTGACAGTTTCAGTTTGAAAATAGGTATAAAAACATGACATCTATAAAATTTTGTGCGATCCAGCCGAGAATTTTACATAGTTTGCCAAAAAATTGCACTTGAAATTTGACCCTGTGGTGAAAGTCCAATAAAACGGAACAGGTTCAACTCCGGCTGAAATAAAATAGGTTAAGGTTCAGATTAAAGTCCACAAATTTCAGGTTAAACCTATTAATAGATCCAGGTTCAGTCGTATGTTGTAGATTTAAAATGCATTCTTTCAGAGAAGTGAAGTTACATAGTTTTCTTCACTACTACTGTAGTAATCTTATACGTGAGTACAGTCATACGTTTAACCGTCAGTGTGCCGTTGGTAGACTACAGTCTGTTGTAGTTGGCTGGCTAGTTGCTGCGCAGTTATAAAATAGTGTTTCCGATCAAATTAAAATTAAATAACAAAATTAAATTGTTTTGGCCAAAATCACCCAGTAAATAGCAATTTAATAACAAATTAAATTTCTCGCGATGACTGTCAGACAAATTGAAATTATATTAAGAGTCGTTCTCTGGTCAGATCGCGTTTTGGTCCTTTGCCCTATTCAGACCCAAAATTGAAACTTTGAGCTAGAGAGCTGTAAGTTGGTACACTAATAGATACTTATGAGTTATCTTTCAGCTGCAAAGGATTAATGGATCTGACGCTCCTGTCCTGAGATATAGTCTTCCGAAAATCGGTCTGCTTAACTATGGGACCAAAATTTCAAACTCGAATTTCTCGCTTCACACTCGGAATTCGGACCTAAAAATTGGGGGTTTTAGAGTACTTTTAGACTGCTTTAAGAAACTTTCGTCAAATTTTCGTTTTCAGAAAAAAAATTTTTTTTCGCCCCCTTTGCGCCCCCCTAGCTCGTCTGGAACCCCCCCTACCCAGTTTTTTTTATTTCAGAAAAATGTTGCGCTATCAATTACCTACCGTTTGGTGTGAAGCATTGTTTGCTCAGACCCGAAAAACGTGAGAAAATTGAGATCAAACATGTTCCGGTCGCAAAATTTTCGCACTTTTCTCAGGTCAAATATTTCCAAGTCCGGTTTTCCACCTACTAGTACGAATTCGGACTTAAAAATTGGGGGTTTTAGAGTACTTTTGGACTGCTTTAAGAAATTTTTGTCAAATTTTCGTTTTCAAAAAAAGAAATTTTTTTTCGCCCCTTTTGCGCCCCCCTAGCTCGTCTGGAACCCCCCAACCCAGTTTTTCTTATTTCAGAAAAATGTTGCGCTATCAATTACCTACCGTTTGGTGTGAAGCATTGTTTGCTCAGACCCGAAAAACGTGAGAAAATTGAGGTCAAACATGTCCCGGTCGCAAAATTTTCGCACTTTTCTCAGGTCAAATATTTCCAAGTCCGGTTTTCCACCTACTAGTACGAATTCGGACTTAAAAATTGGGGGTTTTAGAGTACTTTTAGACTGCTTTAAGAAATTTTTGTCAAATTTTCGTTTTCAGAAATAAATTTTTTTTCGCCCCCTTTGCGCCCCACTAGCTCGTCTGGAACCCCCCCAACCCAGTTTTTTTTTTATTTCAGAAAAATGTTGCGCTATCAATTACCTACCGTTTGGTGTGAAGCATTGTTTGCTCAGACCCGAAAAACGTGAGAAAATTGAGGTCAAACATGTACCGGTCGCAAAATTTTCGCACTTTTCTCAGGTCAAATATTTCCAAGTCCGGTTTTCCACCTACTAGTACGAATTCGGACTTAAAAATTGGGGGTTTTAGAGTACTTTTGGACTGATTTAAGATATTTTTTTCAAATATTATTTTTTAAATAAATAAATTTTTTTTCGCCCAATTTGCGCCAAACTAGCTCGTCTGTAACCCCCACAACCCAGTTTTTCTTATTTCAGAAAAATGTTGCGCTATCAATTACCTACCGTTTGGTGTGAAGCATTGTTTGCTCAGACCCGAAAAACGTGAGAAAATTGAGGTCAAACATGTCCCGGTCGCAAAATTTTCGCACTTTTCTCAGGTCAAATATTTCCAAGTCCGGTTTTCCACCTACTAGTACGAATTCGGACTTAAAAATTGGGGGTTTTAGAGTACTTTTAGACTGCTTTAAGAAATTTTTGTCAAATTTTCGTTTTCAGAAATAAATTTTTTTTCGCCCCCTTTGCGCCCCACTAGCTCGTCTGGAACCCCCCCAACCCAGTTTTTTTTATTTCAGAAAAATGTTGCGCTATCAATTACCTACCGTTTGGTGTGAAGCATTGTTTGCTCAGACCCGAAAAACGTGAGAAAATTGAGGTCAAACATGTACCGGTCGCAAAATTTTCGCACTTTTCTCAGGTCAAATATTTCCAAGTCCGGTTTTCCACCTACTAGTACGAATTCGGACTTAAAAATTGGGGGTTTTAGAGTACTTTTGGACTGCTTTAAGAAATTTTTGTCAAATTTTCGTTTTCAAAAAAAGAAATTTTTTTTCGCCCCTTTTGCGCCCCCCTAGCTCGTCTGGAACCCCCCAACCCAGTTTTTTTTATTTCAGAAAAATGTTGCGCTATCAATTACCTACCGTTTGGTGTGAAGCATTGTTTGCTCAGACCCGAAAAACGTGAGAAAATTGAGGTCAAACATGTACCGGTCGCAAAATTTTCGCACTTTTCTCAGGTCAAATATTTCCAAGTCCGGTTTTCCACCTACTAGTACGAATTCGGACTTAAAAATTGGGGGTTTTAGAGTACTTTTGGACTGCTTTAAGAAACTTTCGTCAAATTTTCGTTTTCAGAAAAAAAAATTTTTTTCGCCCCCTTTGCGCCCCACTAGCTCGTCTGGAACAGCCAAAACTGGGTTGGGGGGTTCCAGACGAGCTAGGGGGGCGCAAAGGGGGCGAAAAAAATTTTTTTTCTGAAAACGTAAATTTGAGAAAAGTTTCTAAAAGCAGTCTAAAAGTACTCTAAAACCCCAATTTTTAAGTCCGGATTCGTACTAGTAGGTAGAAAACCGGACTTGGAAATATTTGACCTGAGAAAAGTGCGAAAATTTTGCGACCGGGACATGTTTGACCTCAATTTTCTCACGTTTTTCGGGTCTGAGCAAACAATGCTTCACACCAAACGGTAGGTAATTGATAGCGCAACATTTTTCTGAAATAAAAAAAACTGGGTAGGGGGGTTCCAGACGAGCTAGGGGGCGCAAAAGGGGCGAAAAAAAATTTTTTTTTCTGAAAACGTAAATTTGAGAAAAGTTTTTTAAATCAGTCCAAAAGTACTCTAAAACCCCCAATTTTTAAGTCCGAATTCGTACTAGTAGGTGGAAAACCGGACTTGGAAATATTTGACCTGAAAAAAGTGCGAAAATTTTGCGACCGGGACATGTTTGACCTCAATTTCCTCACGTTTTTCGGGTCTGAGCAAACAATGCTTCACACCAAACGGTAGGTAATTGATAGCGCAACATTTTTCTGAAATAAAAAAAACTGGGTAGGGGGGTTCCAGACGAGCTAGGGGTTTGCGCAAAGGGGGCGAAAAAAAATTTTTTTCTGAAAACGAAAATTTGACGAAAGTTTCTTAAAGCAGTCTAAAAGTACTCTAAAACCCCCAGTTTTTAGGTCCGAATTCGTACTAGTAGGTGGAAAACCGGACTTGGAAATATTTGACCTGAGAAAAGTGCGAAAATTTTGCGACCGGGACATGTTTGACCTCAATTTCCTCACGTTTTTCGGGTTTGAGCAAACAATGCTTCACACCAAACGGTAGGTAATTGATAGCGCAACATTTTTCTGAAATAAAAAAAACTGGGTAGGGGGGGTTCCAGACGAGCTAGGGGGGCGCAAAGGGGGCGAAAAAAAATTTTTTTCTGAAAACGAAAATTTGACGAAAGTTTCTTAAAGCAGTCTAAAAGTACTCTAAAACACCCAATTTTTAGGTCCGAATTCGGAGTATGAAGCGAGAAATTCGAGTTTGAAATTTTGGTCCCATAGTTAAGCAGACCGATTTTCGGAAGGCTATATCTCAGGACAGGAGCGTCAGATCCACTAATCCTTTGCAGCTGAAAGATAACTCATAAGTATGTATTAGTGTGCCAACTTACAGCTCTCTAGCTCAAACTTTCAATTTTGGGGTCTGAATACTGAAACTCGATCGGTTCAGAGAACGACTCTTAAATTTCTTAAGATTGGCCTAGAAATTTGATATAAATTTGATATGAATTTGATTAACTTTGCTTGGTTCGGCAGCTTCACTAACCAAAGTCTGGCTACAAAACAACAAGTTCAGTCCAAAGATGACCTTGTTCATGCTTATAGCAAAGATATCAATTCATTAAATGCTAATTTGTAGACCATTTGTCGCCATCTAAAGAAAGGTCAACTCAGTTTGGACTGACACGACCCAGGTTTTGAGCTGTTTCCTCAGGAATTGAATATTGATTTTAGCAAATTTATATTTAATTCATATCAAATAACAAATTTGTATCAAATTAAATTTCAGAATTTGGGTACCAAGCAAATTAATAGCAAGTTACTTTCTTATGAAGGCTGAACAAGCAATTTAATAGTTATTTAATTTCAAAATAAATTTACTCGGAAACACTATTATAAAACCCTCAGCAGCTACAGTAATTCAGCCAAAAACATACCCACATTTCATTCCTTCCTTTTGGTGTGAAGTTAGATTTCAAAAATACGAATGCAATTCCAATTGAACAAACACAGAATTAAAATTTGCATTGCATACAGTTCATTTTATGATTTTTTTTCCGCGATATTCGATTGCTACTGCCTACTAGCGATTTTTTAAGAAAAACAAAAATTAATTTACGTATGGCTGGAATCTTATTCGTTACGACGTTACGGAAATTAATTTATGTAACACGTTACAGCAAGAAATTAGCCGTTTTAATTTCCGTAACACGTTACGAATACGGAAATTAAAATCTGGTAAAACAGAAATAACGCGTACGTAAATTACCGATTTTAATTTACGTTGCCCATCCCTATTTATAACTAGTAAAGTCGTAGTAAAATAGTAGTAAAATTACTAAAATTACCTGTAAAAGAAAAATTAGTAAAATCGGAGCTGCTTGGTGTAAAAAAAATAGTAAAATAAAAATAAAAATAAAATTGACAGGTTTGATTTCTAGTAAATTTAGTAAATAGTAAAATAAAAATCCACTGGTGAAATAACAGTACCACAGTACACTATTCATACTTTAGAATAACATAGAAAAACCTGTTTGGTGCTCAAGCTGGTTTGGACTGGAGTCTAGTCTAGGCAGTATTTCATTTCGTTTTGGTCGGTTCTTTCTTACATATTTACCTGTTTATCTGCTTATAACTTCATTTCATTACCATTTATTGTTCCCCAGCCACTTGGCTCCCAATTTGCTTACTGCCATTCGATTGGTGAAAAATTGAGCAGCAACCAATCGTTTATAGCATGATTGATAGATTTCGAACGAAATTGTACAATTTTCATGGAGTAAAAATGCTTAAAAATTATTAATAGATTGTGGACTTCTTAGCATCATTTTAATGAGCCCCAATCTTTGGTTTTTTATACTAAACCCATTTGTGATGGCTCTTTGGAATTTATGATGCATTCTATCTCCACATTTTCGTTGTTTTGGAGGTGTTGTGAGTTTTTTTAAGTATTACAGCAAATTACCATTGGCATGTACACCAAGATTTGAAGTCGTTCTGGTTGCGTGTCCCTCTGAAGCGGCAGTGTCCAGCTGAGATTCATTAAGATAGTAAAGTTGATTGGTTTTATTGTTGAACAGACTGTGCGCTACTAACAGACTGGCTGTGACATCTGGTTTCAGCCATCCATCATGCCAAAACGCAGACTTCCATCTCTGGTCATTGAATACATTCAATACTGCTTTGATTTGTTTCAACAGAGACCCAATCAACTAAAAAATAGTGATTGAAAGCCCTGAGCTTTTTTCAAGTTTCTTTTAGGTAGACATCCTATTGAGAGTAGTATACGGTACTTTGGTTCTCCTAATATAACTGCATTTTTTACCTTTTGAAGTGTTAATGCGTCGTCGTGTTCTTGGTAATAATTTTCCCTAAAAAAGACACGAAAATGGGAATGCTGTGAAAATTCTGCTCCTCACCTATATTCACTAGCCCTAATGTTCTCTGATGTCTGTTGCACCAGCTCATTCATATCATCGGCAGTGATGTAGACATCGTTGGCATGCGGCACTCTTTTCCTCAACTTGGCCATCACTTTAGTGTCTGTCAAACTGTTGGTCTCAATCTGGATCCTGCGCATGCTTCTGCTTCCCACTGTGGTTGAGTACTTCAACTGAATGTCCTTGAAAATCAGTCTTGCGTCTTTGACCACTGCTTTTCTGAATGTCTCAGCCACTGAACTGTTGGGTGCGCGAAGTTCAAACCAGACTATGTTGCTCTGCGATATTTGCGGATAAATGTGATCGGGAACTTTTATCAGACCTTTCAGTCGTGAATGTTCTCTCAGCTGCAGACCTATTTCGGGCATTAGGAATGGCATTAACTGGTAGGAGAAGATTGGGTGACCGAGTTTCTTCTCGAGTGCCTTTCTGGCTGCATTCAGGAAGCATCTGTCATACATCTTTACCTTGAATCCAATAGAATGGGCCATGATCTCCCTTATGAAGGTGTAGGTGACTGATCTTGGCTTAACCTCAAACTGAGGCATCACGTAATAACGCTTCATGTTTTCTTTCTTTTTCAAATCGTTATGTATGTGAGGGAATATGTTGTGACTGATTCCGTTTTGGTCTCTGTACACAGCAACTATTGATTTTCCGGTTACTCCTGTGTGCAGTAGATCGTGATCATCAGCACCTGTAAAATTGGTAATTTTGTGAAGCTTATAATAGATAAATTTCGAAACTTAGAGTTCCAATGATATCAAATCTTGACTGCTAGAATTTCTAATTGACGAAGCGCACGCTCTAATAATAGCTCGCTCAGAAGTTTACTAAAAATAGGACTACTGTCATACAGTCAGGCACTTACCGCCGTTTATGGTACCGACACCATATATGGTACCGGTACCCAAAGTAGTGGTACCATATATAGTACCGGCACCATATATGGTACCGTCACCGTATATGGTACCGGTACCATATATGTTGCCCCCACGTTCGGCGACTGTGGTGGTACCATGGTACCGGTACCATCTATGGTACTCCTACCCACGGCCATGGGTGCCGGTACCATATATGGTACCACTACCATATATGGTACGAAATCTGAACAGAGTGGTACCATATATGGTACCGGTGCCGGTAACAACGCGAAGGTAGGGGTACCATGTTTGGTGCCGGTACCATAAACGGCGTTAAGTGCCTGACTGTCATAATTCAGATGTCTGAGGGCAAGATCTGCTACCTAAACGGAATGTTCTAGGTTTTATATTATAGAATTGACATTGAAGATAAAAATG
This sequence comes from Sabatieria punctata, assembly GCA_030248155.1. Classification (NCBI taxonomy): domain Eukaryota; kingdom Metazoa; phylum Nematoda; class Chromadorea; order Araeolaimida; family Comesomatidae; genus Sabatieria; species Sabatieria punctata. The sequence goes on from JASANB010008013.1 coordinate 127,286, forward strand.
TTTTGATTAATTTCCGACATTGAAAGCATATATCATTGGAACCCTGCTATAGAGTAGGTTAGGTATACCATGAACTTTGGTAAAAGCAAGGATGACTATAAGTATTTCAAACACAGTCATTTCACCAGGCACAACTGTAGTATCTTTGAAGGGAAATCACTGTTCAGTGGTACACATTATATTTATTCACATAGAACGGTTGTTCATATACAGCACATTTTCATCCAGTTCTGGTCTTGCATTCACCAAACTAATTTGGTAAATGACGTGAACATCAAAGTGCTATCGTTTGTACTGTCCAGTTTAAGCTTGTTTTCATTAGCTCATTGATATGCTTTGACGTTCTGTGCTCAAGAATTCAACCATCGACCAAAAGGAAAGTTGGTATAGTCAGTGGTTAGACCGTAAAGCCACTGTCAGCCACTAAGCATGCTCATCCACTCGGCAGGAAAGTTCTTGTTGCACAGTGTTAGTCAGGGGAACGACTGGCTGACCCATACTGTAAATGCAGTTAGCTTGGCTCCTTGGTCCTCAAAGTAGTAAAAATGTAATAAGAGCAAACATTCGTCAACAACCTACTGTACGTTAGCTATTTGGCTTTGGGGACTCAATTAGAGCCCTTTCAAGCTCCTTTGCGTAGGGTAAGGTTTGAAATTGGCTGTTCATTATCCTCCATGTCGGCAACCAACGTGTCAGATTCAAATTCTCGGATTTTCTTTGTAAACATCCTATCCTTCTCTCTGGGCAGCCTAGGTTTGCTGGGAAACCTGCTTGTTGTAGCCGCGTACGTAAAGTATCCCTCTCTTCGCAAGAAAGAATGTGCACATTTGTTAACCATTCTAGCTCTAAATGATTGCATTATATGTAAGTTTTGTTTGGGGCATAATTTCGGACTGGACTTGAAGCTCCGAGATTGCAGGTTTTGGAACTGGAATTTTGTTCTCTACCGGTAAACTGCTCCAACAGTCCGGTTACATACCTCAGACAACTATTTTTTGTCTATGTTTTGCTGTTTTGCCCATGTATGGTGGGTTATCAGGTCAACTGACCACTTTTTTCATAGCCTATGATCGTTACCAAGCCTTATGTCAACCAATCGCTTATAACAACAAAGACCAGAAAAAGAGCGCGTGCTTTGTATTAGTATTTTGCAACAGTTTTGCAGTTCTCAGCACGTTGTTAATGCCGGTAGGAATTGATTTGTGGCGTCCGGTACAAAACTGCACTATTGTTGTAGCTATGAGCAAAGAATTCTTGCTTTATTTGATGTGCTTTCATCTGATTGTTAACCCTTCTGTCGTTTTACTCTACATACGAGCGTCGATTGAAATGAGAAAGATGAAAAGACGCGTGGCCTCCACCGGTTCGAAGCAGCAGCAAAACGGCGTTCGCCAGCGCGCAAAGGCCACGAAAATAATCAATAAGATTCTGGTTGTGTATATTGTGTGCTACGTTTTGCCTGTCTGGTTTTATTTAGTTGCACACATTGCTGGTATGCCGCCTAAACTATTGCAACTGTTGATTGGGCTACCGGCATTAGGAATTGCTCTAAATTCCAGTCTGAATCCATTACTTTATGCCGCTAAGAGTTCGTTTGTAAGAAAGTATATGGTGGCATTGTTAACCTGCAAAACGTCATCGGTCGTTTCAACAACTGGTCCTTCTAGGCAGAACAAATAGATACGGCAGCTTTTCTTGCTTTACGTTTGGTTAGTTGAAGAAAAATTATCCTGTTGTTTTGTATTGTAGTTGTTCTACTTTACTGTACTTGTTCCAACTTCAGCGTACAGTATTATTATTGTGGGAAATCGCTCTGTGTAGGTAGTTCTCATTTATGTTGTACTGTTTAAATTATGTTTCGTAAAAACACAATGGGACTGCCCGCTGAGAGGCGCCATTTTAGCCTGCTGTATGCTGATGATTGTAGGCATGCAAGCATTTGATATTGGGTATGCCCATGATCATGTGGAATTAGCCAAATTCTTTTTAAGATGTATTTTGCGAGAAAGTCAGCTTAGAATGGGCTCTGCCAAGCTAATGTTTTAATAGAAGTTAGGCAAACAGCACACTTTAAAGCGCTCGTTTTGTTTGGCCAACTCATGCCTTTGCACTAAAAGTTTTTAAAGATTTTTCGAGAAAAAAGACAAAGTGGCATTTTGCGGCAATTTTTTTTCTCATATCATATCATTTGAGCAAAGTACATAGTGTTAGTACACAACATGAGAACTTCGTAGTTTTCGGTGAGTTTCTCGCTAACCAGCTGTGATCTGGAAACGGGGGTACCAGAATATGAAAGGCCACTGGAACGGCTACAAAAACGCATGCAAATCGGGATCCTAGCTTAAGAAAGGAATGAAGGGTTATCGTTTGAATGGTTGGCGTCAGACACTATTAACACCAAAAATCCCTGCCGACCCAATTTCGAGAGGGTGTAGCTCCGGTTGCAGGGGGTTGCTGGTGGGCGGGCGTGCACAGTTGGTCTTCGTTGCAAGTTGTTAGTGGCTTTCAGCGCCAAACTGCTATTCAGCCTATATACATTCATCCATTGGACAGGACAAACAAGTTCTTTTCTCATAGTTGGTTGGGGCCAAATGAGCAGTCACAGAAAAGTCCAGCTGACCTTAGTGGAGCTCGCATCTTGGTCTTATCTATACAAACGGGTCCTCCCTTGTGATCCACTATAAGAAAAAAGATCACCAATTGTTGGAGACCATTGGCACTTGGGACTCAATTATTAGAAGAGCAGTTTGGAGCGCCTTTGCGCAAATCAAAGTTAGACCTTGTACGTACAATGCATGTTCATTATTCTAGATGTCAGCAGCAAACGTGTCGGATCCAAATTCTCGCATTTTCTTTGTAAACATCTTATCCTTCTCTCTGGGCAACCTAGGTTTGCTGGGAAACCTGATTGTTGTAGCCGCGTACACAAAGTATTCCTCTCTTCGAAAGAAAGAATGTGCACATCTGTTGACCATTCTAGCTCTAAACGATTGCATTATATGTAAGTTGTTTGGGCATAATTCAGGACTTGAAACTCGGCTGTTTCAGGTTTTGGAAGTGGCATTTTATTCTCTGCAGGTAAGCTGCTACAGCAGTCCGGTAACCTGCCTCAGACTACAATTTTTTGTCTGTCTTTTGCTGTTTTGTCCATCTTTGGTGTGTTATCCGGTCACATGACCACCTTTTTCATAGCCTATGATCGTTACCAGGCGTTCTGTCAGCCAATGATTTACAACAACAAAGACCACAGTTTGTGTTGGCATTTAGCAGCAGCTTTGCGTTTGTCAGTACTTTGTTCATGCCGGTAGGAGTTGATTTTTGGCGTCAGCTGCAAGACTCTACGGTTGCTGCAGTTACGAGTAAGGAATTCATGCTCTTTTTAATGTCCTTTCATCTGGTTGTTAACCCTTCTGTCATTTTACTCTATATACGAGCGTCAATTGAAATGAGAAAGATGAAAAGACGCGTGGCTGTCGCCGGTTTGAGGGAGCAGGAGGAGAACGACGTTCGCCAGCGCGCAAAGGCCACGAAAATAATCAATAATATTCTGGTTGTGTATATTGTGTGCTACGTTTTGCCTGCCTGGTTAGTTGCACACATTGCTGGTATGCCGCCTAAACTGTTGCAACTGTTGATTGGGCTGCCGGCGTTGGGAACGGCTCTGAATTCCAGTATCAATCCATTACTTTATGCGGCTAAGAGTTCGTTTGTAAGAAAGTATATGGTGGCACTGTTGACCTGTAAACCGTCATCGGTCCTTTCACCCACCGGTCCTGCTAAACAGAACAGATGAGGTTTGCTTGCTTCACCTTTGGATTGTTGAACAAAATTCTCCTATTGTTTGTTTTCTGCATACATGTAACAGGTCATCCGCCGAAGGACCGGAAAACCAAAGGTGCTGGTTTCGATTCCCAGCTACGCTCTTGCACATGCCTAACTTTTTCACCTTTCTTTCGATACGTATTGGTTAGGAAATCTGTTGTGCGTAGCCATGCATGTATTTCAGGTCCCGACACGAAAATTTCTATTTTTTGAGATTTAGATCTTCCTGTTGCAAACAAACGCTGGCTAGAGCAGGTAATCAAAATTGTTAATTCTACTTTCGTTCCAGGACCGCAATATACAGTAGTTCAGTGACGTTTAGCTGAGTCAGGAATGAATTTGCTTATGTCGGAAACCTTTAGTACAGTATATTTTTATTCTCGGATATTGACTCCATTGAAATGAGACGATACAAATAGGCAAGTACACAACAATCAGATAACTTCCCCAAAACAGCAACAACACTAAAAACTGGCTTATATACGCACCGCAATTGTTTTTGTGTCCTTTCCATGTACGATCTAACAGACAACTGTTGACGGCACTTTAAACTTACGTAACAAGATAACGCCTAACAGCAGAACAAACTCAACTCAGTGAAACATAAGAATAAAACATGACATTTAGGACTGTATGTTAAAGGCAGCCAGAGACACAGAAGATTAAACAAACACTCTCGACTACTGTTGTTTGGGTATGGGATTTTCAGGAATCGGTTCGGTATGGGTAGGTATTTTTCGGCATACCGAGGAATCGGTTCGGTATGGGTAGGTATTCGCAAACATACCGGTATACAGGTATTTATTCGGTATTTGTTGAAAATGTTTTACAGGGTCAAAACACTGAATTTCCCATTTACAAGGTCATGGATCTAGTCATTTCCAAGGTCAGAGGCCAGAAAATTCATCAAAAGCAATCAGATTTACCGTTTTCAGGAATTTTTAAAATTATTTTTTAGTTTTACAGGAGTGAAAATCGTTTCTATAAATAATGCTGGCTAAGAGAAATGCTTCCAGTCACTGTAGTTTTAAGATCTGCTAGTATGGAGATCTAATGAGCAGTGACAAAATGCAGGCTGTTGCTTGTGAATAATCAAGTACTGTAGAGACTTGATTATTAGGAGCTGTGTGAAAGCCAAAACTAGACCAACGCTTTCTAATGAGAAAGCAAGTTTTGGACAGGGAGTAGGGTCAGAGGACTAAAAATCCTTCAACTACGATATTTTGAAAGGATATCGTAATAGAATGTGTTTCTGCATGCCCCAAAAATACAAAATTACAAAGAAAACATTGTGATGATAGGGGATTTTCCATAAAAATTGCACTAAGCTGGACAAAAAATACCGATTCCCAAATACCTGGGTATTCCCAAAATAATCGGTATACCCGGTATGGGTATCTATTAGAATACCTGGAATCGGTAGGTATTTATTGGGTAGGTATTCCCAAAAATACCCAATTTTCGGTATGGGTTCGGTATACCCAATCAACAGTACTCTCGACATGCCAGTCGGACGTGAAAAATCTATTCTACTGTATTTTGAAAGAAAATGGTCAAAAACAAAGGATTTTAGAAAAAAAAATGTATAAAACCTACCTGGAAAATACAGTGAAAAAGGCAAAAATCAGTGGCTAGGACGGCGCAGCGATTTAGGTAAGGAAAATATACCAAGAAAGCAACGTACATGTACTGTGCTGTGCACACGACAAGTAAATAAAACAATAGATACAACTATATAACAGGAACGTAATCATGGAACCAGCGCTTGATTTCGTTTAAAACAGTTAACAGAATTTATGACAGAAGGGATTTTTTCTTCACTCTTAAATAACGAAGGAATACCTGTTACTTTTAACAGTTTTCTGTAGAAAAGTTAGCACTGCAAGTCATGCATAAAACTACTTAAATACAATCTAGATAGCTAAAATGGTTAGGTACAATAAAACGTAACGTCGAAAGGTATGCTGTGATTAAAAAGTGAAGCGATCAGACCGACATAATACAAGAGGTTATCCAGAACAAACAGCCACATTAATCGTAGGCTTGTTTGAGTTGCAATTTTTCTTGTAATTCCGCTATTACCTGCTTCATGCCATCAGCTGAACGCCAGTACTTGCTGTTGAGTGAAAGCTTTGCTCGACACTCAGGGCAAGTGTCATGTTCGGTAAGCCACTTGATCAGGGCTTTTTTCTCGAACACGTGACCGCAGGTGGCGTAGACTGGCTCTACCTGCAACAATCAATCCATTCATTTTCCGAAAAAACCACGGCCTGTTTTTTACTTTTTTTCAAAATCGCGGAGAAACTCCAGCTCAAGTTTTGAGTATCCAAATCAAATTTGCTCTTTTCTGTTCTTTTTCTCTAATAGTTTTACTTTTATTTACTGAAACATTCCATAAATTAGCTATTTTTAGCTTTAGTTTTTTCAGCGATTTATGTTTTTTCGACCCTTAGGAAAAAAGGTTTTTTTGGTGAAAAAAAAAACGAAGAAAAACTGGAAAAACCACACCTCACATACCTGATATAGCGTACATTGTATGGTTAACACCCGCGGCGCTAAGCCCATGACTATTATCGAAAACGTCCAGTACGTTTCTATGTCCTATGTCTAGTATGTCTAGTATCCATACATGGCCCGGGGGTAAGGGGGTATACCCCTCCCCCTCGGCTGGCCACACCCCCCCTCCCCCACCCCCCTCCCGGAGGGGGGAAATTTTCGCTTATTTAAGGCAAAATAGGCGTTTTTTTCCTTTTTTCGGCCCCCCCGAGGTCTCCAGACCCCCCTACCCCCCTCCGGATTTTTCCGGCCCATGTATGCTAGTATCCTACGTATACATAGTAGTAGTATACCCCGGTCGGCTGGCGGGGCAGTGACGTCACTCTCCCGGCCGCCTCGAGATAAGCCGCGCCGGCTAGAGACTCCGCCAATTATGACTCAGCCCCGCCCCAAGCGGTAGATTAGATTAGTAACGGCAATGTATTTCGGCCAGATTTGGGTGACGCAACCGGCCACTCAAACTCTGCAGCCTTTTTACTCGTACGTACATTGTTAAACAAATTGCTACTCCTTTTTGCTTCATACGTACATTGTTAAACAAATTGCTACTGCTTTTTGCTCAGTAGGAGCTCATACGTCAACATGCTACTGCTTTTGCTCATCGCTAAACCGTGCCAGCCAGCCAGCGGATATGTTATGAAAACGGCAATGTTGAGTGCCAGCTGCAGGCGAGCTTGATTTTTTGCTTGTAGAGATAAGTGGCGGCCGACTGAACTGTTTGTAAACACTCACCAATCCGTATTGCGGTTTTATTAACACCAACACAAAGAGGTCGCAGTGGGCGGCCGATATTTTAAAACACCTTCCACACAGAATTAGTCAACTAGCCAGCTGGTCTATCTCCGCCAAGTTGGGGCTTGAGCTTAAAAATTGAATTTGTACTTTTTGGCGCGAAATTCAAACTTTCAGAATTGGAAGCTTTGGTCAATACTTTTGGGGGCCAACTAATAAATAAATTAGTGTGTTGTAGTATTGTTCTCTGGTTTTTCTAATCCGCCATGGCTTTTTGAGTCAGATTTGTTATAATCAATAAGTAAAATAATAGGTACAATAGCTAAAAATAAACGTGAAAATTAGTAAAAATAATTAGATAAGAAAATATAACAATAAACAAATACAAGAAGAAACATCAGTCAAGAGTGAACATTATCTGCCAGAGGATTGGCCACCAATTCGTGAAAAACCCTGAGGATTTCGAGATTCAAATTCCCAACCCTAGGATTCACAAAATCTCACAAAGATTATCGATCTTCCGTCAATCTTCTCGATCTTTTACAGAGATTTCACCAGTATTGTGCTATTTCCCTATAGTTTGGGACAGCTGTATATATCGATGGCGTACATGTTGGCTCATATCGCACACACATATGCCAGATAACACCGAGATTACACTGAGATTTGCCAAGATCGCACTGAGATTTCACAAAATCTCACCGCTATTGCACTATTTCCGTATAGTTTGGGCAGCTGTACATCTTATTGGCGTACATGCTGGCTTATATTGAACCAAGATTACACTGAAATCACACTGAGATTTGCCAAGATTACACAAAGATTTGTCTCTCTTTACTGGAGATTTGCCAATCTTTACAGGTATTTCACCGGTATTGCACTATTTCCCTATATTTTGCTCTACTGTGTATTATTCTGCTAACTGTAAAACCGGCCCTGGACAGTATAAAAACGCACCTTCTTGACAGATTGTTTATTGTATGTGTTTGTCTCAACAAGAATGGGTGACAGCAAAATCGATTTGGCAGAGTTGCTGTTTGGGGAGGAGGAGAAAGTCGACAAGACTGAAAAAGAAATGGGTAAAGAGGAAATGCCCAAAAAACGGAAACGGTCCCTGAGTTCCAACACTAAGAAACAGTCGAAAATTGAGAAAACCAGCAATGAGGTGAAAGCGAAACCGGTGGATCAGACTGACACAGCTGGTGAAAAACCGAAGCCAGAAGAAGACAATGAGAAGGAAGCTCGCTGCTGCTGTGCGATATACGTTTATGTGTAACTATACAAATAAAATTTGTTCACAACAGATTTTTGCTTTCTTGCTTGGATTTGGATTTGCAGAGGTCGCGCCAGGATTTCCTAGAATTCTTACCAGGATTTGCAGAGATCGCGCAATTTCCCTAAGTTTTGAATTTCCCGCCAAAACCAATCAAAACCCCCTCTGTTTTTCATATATAAAGTAATACATATTCTCTAACAGTCAGTTTGTTGAGTTGGCAGTTTGCCATGCAGTTGCTACCACCTCAACTTGTTGTGCCATTGAAATGGATCCCTGTATTTGTCCAACGTGCGGTTTTCAGCTATCCAGTGTATCAAACCGTCGCCGCCATGAAAAACTTCAACACAAAATGATTCCAGCTGATGAAGAGTTTGAAAGCCAAGAAACAGAATCTGACAAATCGGAGTCTACCAAATCAGAGTCTGACCAGTCAGAGTCCAATGAAGGAGAGAAGAACTGGGTATTTTTACTTAGAGAAACTTTTGACAACATGAATTTAAAAAGTTATGAAGGACTACTGAAGGAACCATTGTTCAGCGAGTTTTTGGACCAGTTGCGAGAGACACTTCAGGAAAAACTGAAGTTTGCAACATATTTCCAAGACGAAGATGAGGTATACACTGCTATCTTGAATACTGCTAATAACTATATGGAAAAAGATCTCGATGAGGAGGAGGCGATTGAGAAAGCTTGGGATGAGCGCAAGTTTCTGGTAAAAAAGTTTATTCGTGAGAATAAAAATCTAATTGAGCACGCTTTTGCTGATGAAGAAGAAGCGCAAATGGACAAAGAGCAGATTGAAGAAGAACAGAATGAAGAAGAACAAGCTGAAGAGGAAGATGTTGACTGAACTTTTGGTTGTTTGATAAAATTCCAGTAACGTTTTGGCGGGAAAATTCAAAACTTAGGGAAATTGCGCGATCTCTGCAAATCCTGGTAAGAATTCTAGGAAATCCTGGCGCGACCTCTGCAAATCCAAATCCAAGCAAGAAAGCAAAAATCTGTTGTGAACAAAATTTATTTGTATAGTTACACATAAACGTATATCGCACAGCAGCAGCGAGCTTCCTTCTCATTGTCTTCTTCTGGCTTCGGTTTTTCACCAGCTGTGTCAGTCTGATCCACCGGTTTCGCTTTCACCTCATTGCTGGTTTTCTCAATTTTCGACTGTTTCTTAGTGTTGGAACTCAGGGACCGTTTCCGTTTTTTGGGCATTTCCTCTTTACCCATTTCTTTTTCAGTCTTGTTGACTTTCTCCTCCTCCCCAAACAGCAACTCTGCCAAATCGATTTTGCTGTCACCCATTCTTGTTGAGACAAACACATACAATAAACAATCTGTCAAGAAGGTGCGTTTTTATACTGTCCAGGGCCGGTTTTACAGTTAGCAGAATAATACACAGTAGAGCAAAATATAGGGAAATAGTGCAATACCGGTGAAATACCTGTAAAGATTGGCAAATCTCCAGTAAAGAGAGACAAATCTTTGTGTAATCTTGGCAAATCTCAGTGTGATTTCAGTGTAATCTTGGTTCAATATAAGCCAGCATGTACGCCAATAAGATGTACAGCTGCCCAAACTATACGGAAATAGTGCAATAGCGGTGAGATTTTGTGAAATCTCAGTGCGATCTTGGCAAATCTCAGTGTAATCTCGGTGTTATCTGGCATATGTGTGTGCGATATGAGCCAACATGTACGCCATCGATATATACAGCTGTCCCAAACTATAGGGAAATAGCACAATACTGGTGAAATCTCTGTAAAAGATCGAGAAGATTGACGGAAGATCGATAATCTTTGTGAGATTTTGTGAATCCTAGGGTTGGGAATTTGAATCTCGAAATCCTCAGGGTTTTTCACGAATTGGTGGCCAATCCTCTGGCAGATAATGTTCACTCTTGACTGGAGCGTCGATTCTAAACATGTTTCTTCTTGTATTTGTTTATTGTTATATTTTCTTATCTAATTATTTTTACTAATTTTCACGTTTATTTTTAGCTATTGTACCTATTATTTTACTTATTGATTATAACAAATCTGACTCAAAAAGCCATGGCGGATTAGAAAAACCAGAGAACAATACTACAACACACTAATTTATTTATTAGTTGGCCCCCAAAAGTATTGACCAAAGCTTCCAATTCTGAAAGTTTGAATTTCGCGCCAAAAAAGTACAAATTCAATTTTTAAGCTCAAGCCCCAACTTGGCGGAGATAGACCAGCTGGCTAGTTGACTAATTCTGTGTGGAAGGTGTTTTAAAATATCGGCCGCCCACTGCGACCTCTTTGTGTTGGTGTTAATAAAACCGCAATACGGATTGGTGAGTGTTTACAAACAGTTCAGTCGGCCGCCACTTATCTCTACAAGCAAAAAATCAAGCTCGCCTGCAGCTGGCACTCAACATTGCCGTTTTCATAACATATCCGCTGGCTGGCTGGCACGGTTTAGCGATGAGCAAAAGCAGTAGCATGTTGACGTATGAGCTCCTACTGAGCAAAAAGCAGTAGCAATTTGTTTAACAATGTACGTATGAAGCAAAAAGGAGTAGCAATTTGTTTAACAATGTACGTACGAGTAAAAAGGCTGCAGAGTTTGAGTGGCCGGTTGCGTCACCCAAATCTGGCCGAAATACATTGCCGTTACTAATCTAATCTACCGCTTGGGGCGGGGCTGAGTCATAATTGGCGGAGTCTCTAGCCGGCGCGGCTTATCTCGAGGCGGCCGGGAGAGTGACGTCACTGCCCCGCCAGCCGACCGGGGTATACTACTCATAGTAATATATGAGCGGTAGCTTACCATTAGAGTATGACCAATAGGACAAATCAAATTCTCCAGCAGCTCAGAGTTGAACTGTTGTGAGATGTGACGCACGATGTCAGCCGGGTCCTGCTCTGGGTCGTTGCAGTTAACCCAACGAGCATCATAACCCATAAAATCGTCGATATAAAACACTTTTGTAAAAAAGTCTTTCCAAGTGTAGGTTGCATCCCATGCCTGAAAGGTTCGACCTTTGTGCTTGTACAGTATGAGGGAGAAACACCGCGCAGCAGGCAGGGATGGATTTTATCGAAAAAACTGTGACGTGTTTGTTTTCTTCAGTGTTTTTAGATTATTTTTCGAAAAGCATAGAAAAAACTACTGTTGGCAAGCCCGATGGAGGAACCTGGATCTATTAATAGGTTTTTAACCTGAAATTCGTGGACGTGAATCTGAACCTAAACCTATTTTATTTGAGCCGGACTTGAACCTGTCTCGTTTTATTGGACTTACTTTAATGGGTTCAAATTTTGAGTGCAATTTTACGCAAAATTAATTGAATTTTTTTAGAAGATGGACTTGAACCTGAAATTTCGATGTTGGATTTGACATTGCCTACGAGGTCCCCCGTAACGGTAGTTAGCGCTATAGGCAAAATTTTCATCACAAATCTGAATTTTGCAAAACAATTAGAAATTTGTCTTTTCTGGTGATTTTCCAACAGTGTCTGAGAATTTGGCTGATTAAACGCTGCAAAAGACCATTCTTTGTCTAACGAATTACCAAAAATGGGCTATTTTTAGCTTGACTTTCTTTCTTCTGCAAAATACGTCTTTTCTCAACGCTTAGAGTACATATGTGGACCTAATTTGGGTCATGGACCCAATTTGAGTCGGTTTCTACAAACCCTTAAAAATGGGTAAAAAATTGATCTGGATTTTTGCATAACTGTACAATAGGATGTCTTTTGCTTATTCTCTGCAAGTGAAGCATCTTTGAATATTCGTTCCTTGCGTCTGCATTCAGCCGAAACTAGAGATCTACTACTGCTTCGAGACATTGAGCTGGACGTCCTGCTGGTGCAGGAAACGTGACTTGTTTAAGTTTGGTGTTTGGTGAAGTTTAAGATGTGCATTGATAGGTTTTATGACGGTAAACTGTAATTTGACTAGATTATCTACGGCTGCGTGTCATGTTTTACATGTGACTAGCCACTTGGCTATATCATGCGGTTCGTATAAAGTTTCAAGTTTCAAGTTTCACTTGATTTAGACGCAAACGTACACGACCTATGTATCCCTAGTTTCCGAACTTTTTTGCAATTCAAGAGAGGGTACGCAAAGAGGTGGTGCAACGGCCGCCTACGTACTGAAGAGTTTGATTGTTTTGTGTCAGTGTTTGGGTGTGTTCTTACCGTATAGTTGCTTTGAGTGATTGTGATTGTTAATGAGAGAGATAAAACTTGTTCGCTGATTCCGAACAAGTTTTATCTCTCTCATTAATGGCTACCCAACAGCTGGGACTCATCTGTGCCTGACGGCCGTGTAAAAAAGAACTGTATTGATCTGCTCCACCTCTGCTGACTCGGCAAGTCCAAATCAAATCTGAAGGTCCCCGGTTAAATCCCGGGTCTCGGCACCAAATGAAGAAGTTTTATGGCCCAGTCACTAGTAAACACAACACACGCAACACAATCACAATCAGTTAACCGTGTTTTCCTGCTGTTGGGTAGCCATTAATGAGAGAGATAAAACTTGTTCGGACCCAACTTCGGTCTGCTGATTCCAAACAAGTTTTATCTCTCTCATTAACAATCACAATCACTCAAAGCAACTATACGGTAAGAACACACCCAAACACTGACACAAAACAATCAAACTCTTCAGTACGTAGGCGGCCGTTGCACCACCTCTTTGCGTACCCTCTCTTGAATTGCAAAAAAGTTCGGAAACTAGGGATACATAGGTCGTGTACGTTTGCGTCTAAATCAAGCCACGTTTCCTGCAGCAGCAGGACGTCCAGCTCGATGTCTCGAAGCAGTAGTAGATCTCTAGTTTCGGCTGAATGCAGACGCAAGGAACGAATATTCAAAGATGCTACATTTGCAGAGAATAAGCAAAAGACATCCTATTGTACAGTTATGCAAAAATCCAGATCAATTTTTTACCCATTTTTAAGGGTTTGTAGAAACCGACTCAAATTGGGTCCATGACCCAAATTAGGTCCACA